>JAABKJ010009867.1:0-11103 GCA_011634705.1 Andricus grossulariae
AATTTTCCTTTTATAAGTATTTTTTTCCCTAGCCAAAATTTTTATATTATTAATGTTGAAATCAAAATAATGATCAAGTTTTCAAGCGTGTTGTGATAATCTTGTATTGAAATTACCAACCGTACAATCCCTTTTATATTCAACGACTCTCTTTTTTAACCTTCTACCGGTTTCTACAACATAAACTTTATCACAACATTTACAATTAATACACGTCTGTCGGTTAATTCTTTAATTAAACCAATTTTATTACAGAAAGGATTATGGGAATTGTAATTCACGTATCTACCAGACCAAGAAGGCTTTTTGAACCAATTTGTTAATAAATCACCAGTTTGTGTTTTTATAATATGCAAATCAAGATAATTAATGGTATTATTGAGTTCAATTTCATGTGTAAATTTTACAAAGTCTTCTATACTGTTAAAAGTACTTAGGAAACCATCAATTTTATCAGTAGGAATAATAGTCAAGATGTCGTCGACATACATTTTGTAAAAAATAGGTGTAAAATATAACTTCTTAAAAGCCCTTTGTTCTATATCTTCTAAAACTAAATTCTATACTATTGGAGATAAAGGGGCGCCCATTAGGCAACCTGATAGTTGTTTATAATATTTATTCAAATATATATTTATGATTTCTTTATAGAAATTCTCAGAAATATTCTATTTGAAAATTTGTGATAAAAAAGTCTTTTCTCTTCATGCAACAAAAACTCTATTAGAAATCGAAAAAAAATAATTTTTGTCGTTAGAAAAGGTGTTGCGTTATTTTAATGTTGGTAACAAATTTTCAAGAAAAAAAATTCGGTGGGTTTCTCAAATTTTCAGTTTTTTTTTCTAAATTTTGTTACTTTTGTTACTTTAGTAAAGGTGTTATTTCATGTAAGATTTGCTTACAAATTTTCAAGAAATAAATTTTGCTGGCTTTCGCGAATGTAGAGTTTGTTGTTAGTTTCTTTACAAGTTAGGAGACAGAAATTCTGAAATGAATCAGAAAGGGTAATATTTTTTGTTGAAAAAAGTGTTTTGTTTTTTAAATCATGCCAACAAATTTTCAAGAAAAAAAATGTTGCTGGGTTTCTCGAATTTTTGGTCTTTTTCTTATTTTGGTTACAAGTTATGTAACAGAAATTCTGAAAGGAACATAAGAGAGTAACTTTTTTGTTGTTAAAGGTGTCATCTTATGTTAGGCTTACTTACAAATTTTCAGAAAGCAAGTTTGCTGATTTTCGCAAATGTTTACTTTTCTCTTAGTTTTGTTACAAGTCATGTAACAGTAACTCTACAAGGAATTGACAAGGATCACTTTTGTTTTTAGAAAAGTTGTTGCGTTATTTTAATCTTGATAACAAATTTTCAAGAAAGCAATTTTGCTGGGTTTTGCAAGTGTTCAAATTCTTTGTAAGTTTTGTAACAAGTAATGTAATAGTTGTAAATGTGGTAATGTAAATGTTATCTTATTTTAGGCTTCCTTAAAAATTTTCAATAAAGCATTTCTGCTGGGTTTCGCAAATTTTTATGTTTTTATTACTTTTGTTACAAGTTATGTAACAAAGGTTTATAGAGGAATTGAAAATGTGACTTTCTTCCGAAAATGTATTTTTTTTATTTAAATCTTTATAACACATTTTAGAGAAAGAAATTTTACTACGTTTCGTAAATGTTCAGTTTTTTTGTTATTTTTGTTACAAGTTATGAAACAGAAAGTCTGTGAGGAATCGATAAGTGTGACTTTTTTTGTAACAGGTGTTATCTTATATCGGGCACGCTTGAAAGACTTCAAAAAGCAAGTTTGCTGGAATTAGTAAATGTTGAGATTTTTTTTTTTAGTTTTGTTACAAGTAATGTAACAGAAATTTCTAAGAGGAATCAAAGGGGGTGACATTTGTGAATAGGAAATGTGTTTTGTTATTTAAACCTTAGTAATGAATTTTTAGAAAAGACATTTTTCGAGGCCTTTTAAATGTTCCGTTTTTTCTTAGATTTGTCAAATGTTATGTAACAGGAATTCTAAAAGAAAGCACAAAGGGTAACTTGTTTTAATTAGAAAAGGTATTTTGTTATTTAAATCTTGGTAACGAATTTTTCAGTAAAATTTATTGCTGTGTTTCGTACGTGTTGAGATTTTTTGGTAGATTTGTAAAAAGTTAGGTAACAGAAATTCTGTGAGGAATCGAAAAGGGTGACATTTGTGGATGAAAAATGTGTTTTGTTATTCAAATCTTAATAATGAATTTTCAGCAAAGAAATTTGGCTGAGCTTCGTAAATGTTCAGGTTTTTTGTCAGTTTTGTTATAAGTTATATAAGAGACCTTCTGAGATGCATCGAAAAGGGTGACTTCAGTTAGAAAATAAGTTATGTTATTAAAATTTTAGTAACCAATTTTCAAGAAAGAAAGTTTTCTGGGTTCGCAGGTAATGAGATTTTTTGTTAGATTTGTCAAAAGTTAGGTAACAGAAACTCTGAGAGCAACTGAAAAAATTAACTATTTTGATGAAAAAGGTATTAACTTATGTTAGGCTTTCTTACAAATTTTCCAGAAATGAAGTTTGCTGGATTTCGCGAATGTTCATGTCTTTGTTACTTCTGTTACAAGTTATAAAACAGAAATGATGAAAGAAATGTTGTTTTGTTAGTTTGATCTTGTCAATAAATTATAGGGAGAAAGAATTTAGAATTTTAAAAGGTTTTGACTCGGGTTTGGGGGTTAGAACTTTGCGTTTTGACACACGTAGAAAGGGTCGCTAATGATCGCTCCTCATTGGTTGATTAGGCCCCACTTTGAAGCTTTTTCGTGCTCAAACTAAGCTTCTCACAAATTTTTGCAAAAAGGCTTTTTTGCTAATTTTTTGTGTGCACTATCACATAGTGCAAGGGGTTGTATAGGTGGTAGGACACCCAGCATATATCGGAATCCTGCTTATTTTTCTGATAATAGCCTCTTACCTTCTATATCTTTGGACCTCCTTTCTCTATTTCTTTTTGGCTTTCACGCTACTATAAATCCACGGTTTACTGCTTAGCCCATTGCTTCCTCCTACTTTCCCTTTCTTCAATTTGTTGACTTATGCTTCTATCTTCTCGTCCTCTAGCTCTATCTCATCCCCATTCTCATCTATTGTCCCAATCTGCCCTTTGTTTTTCTTTGATATGATCCTTATAAAATTTCTTTGAAATATTCCCTCGATTCTTCTCTTTTTATCTTTTCACTTATGCCTTCTGTAACCGATCGAAACAAGAGACGCGGTTTTTCGAGGTCCCAACTTCAAAAATGCCCCGGAGACTTCTCTTTCAACATAGAGGATTCGTTTTGGGCATAAAATATCGG
Source organism: Andricus grossulariae (assembly GCA_011634705.1). Classification (NCBI taxonomy): domain Eukaryota; kingdom Metazoa; phylum Arthropoda; class Insecta; order Hymenoptera; family Cynipidae; genus Andricus; species Andricus grossulariae. The sequence goes on from JAABKJ010009867.1 coordinate 3,335, forward strand.
GAATTTATTCCGCTATATAACCTTATATGTGGCTCTATACCGGCCGTAAGGGACGCTTTTCATGAAAACAGCCACATATATTCTTACTATAATTCTGATTAACTTCTGCGTTTAACTTTCAATGTAATAAACAATTTGTGCGGCCTTAGTGTCCTGGATAGTATTAAATTAGAGTACTAACACCCAGTTTTTATTCTGTGTTATATATATAAATTAACGAAATTCGATTATTTGAACAAGATACAAACCTAAATAAACCAGAAAGTATAGTAATGTATGAGTATCATAATTTATTCAAATGCACGCTATTTATGGATTATTTTACTTTCCGCAATGCATAACATTCTGTTCTTATCAATTTTGAATTCGGTTATAAACTTAAGATCGAAAAGAAATCTATTTTATCATGAGTAGTTTTATGCAAAATGAACATGAACAAGATTCACAATTAAAAAAAAAACAGAATTCCAAACTACCTTACTTTTTGGCTCATTAGAGACAAAAATAACCAAATGAAAAAAGAGGGAGAAAAAGCGAAAAAGTCAACTAATACCAACCTTTCAATTGTTTCTTTCTCCATCGTTTTTATACTAACAGGGAACCAAAATGTTTCGGGGCCAATTTAGAACCCCTCATCAGGGATTATTTACAGGAAAACCACAAGGTCTAATTAAAAAATTCTTATGCTATTCAAATAATCAAAACATAATACCTGCAATTAAAAAGAGACGTATACATACGTAAATACACAGATTCATGCATAAAAAACATATTTTCATATGCTTCCCCTTTTAAATCATGTGACGATTTCAGAAATGTTCGTGACATGTTGATTACCGTGGATATTTAAATAATGTATGCGCCTCATTATCCCCTTATTTGGGACCTAATTGCAAATTTATTGGCAAATACAACAAAAATCCAATATGCACAATGTTTTCTCATTCAAACAACATACCACTTACTTTCAGAGAAAATATAAGCATTAGAAGGCTATCGTTCCAAGCTATTGATCGTATTGTATATGATCTAATATGATTATGTCACAAGTATGAAAACATTTTCTCAACATACACTCATTTATCATATGAATAGTCATAAGTTATAACAAGACCCAATACACAAAAACCATATGGCCCATTCTCCTTCTGTTCATCGCAAAGTTTATATGTATATAAACGAGAGATCTGTCGAAAGTCTCCTTTCATTCCATATTTCGTCTCATATTATATTACTTCAAACTACATCGATTATATTCCCCCTCGACGACATTTGGGTCGTCTACTTCAACCAACTCATAATAGTTGTTTTCGAAAACTCTCCGAGGTCCTATAGGGTCCGTAAAATAAATTAAAGGAAAAAAACTAAGCCTCCCGTTTGAATAAAATCGTCGAATATCCCCCTTGAGCTCGTTTACGCTTTTCATAATTTGCGAGAATTCTTTCTCTCGTTAAAACGATCTTCGATAAGATTTTGTAGACCCCAGGTTGTCCTAGCTTTCAGTGGACACAATCTATCAGGCTCTCAGTAAGGCCTGGTGGCACGATAATCTGCCAGTTATTTTGAACTTTATCATAATATAAAAGCACGCCTTTTTCAAGTCGATAACGATTTTTAAAATGGTGACGAGTTAGCGTGATCGATGATATTCCTCAAATAATCATTTTTCTTTTGTAAGTCTGCTAAACTCTTTAATTCCTTTTTTATAGCCCGATATAATTCCAGCATGCAACAATTACCCCCCGATGATGATTCAAGAGACTCGACATTTAAAACATCAATACAGATATAATTTTCTTTTGCCTGCTCGAATGTACCTTCCGGGTTTCGGCTAAAGAAATCTGCTACCACGCTGTCTTTACCTGCGCAGTGTGATACCTCAAAATGGTATTGCTGCAGAATTATGCTCTATCTAATTAATCTAGCATTCATGTAAACAGTAGTATTCAGAAAAGTTAGTATCTTATGATCGGTTATTATAAGAAATTATCTACCAATGAGATAATTTCTTAACTTGATCACTTAGTAGGCAATGGCGAACAACTCTAGCTCTGTTGTAGTGTAATTCATTTCGGGAGATTTGATGTAGCGAATTACAAGGTATATAACTTTATGATTTTCTTTTTTATCTAACTGATAACGTACTCCGCTTATTCCGCGTTTAGAGGCATCGGTCTGCAACCTACACTGAGCATTCGGATCAAAGTGACTTAGCATTATGATATTTGCAAAGTTTTATTTCGAGGCTACGATAGCTCCTGAGTGATCTTTTGTCTATAGCCAGGATCTTTTTTTAACAGCACTCTAAAGGGATGGGTGGAAGAAGTTTACTTCTACACACCATCATCTGGTCCACATCTTCACCTCATATATAAAGTCGGAGACGCCCACTCCGTAGTGGCGGGTGTTAGGACGCACTATACTCCTACCGAAGAAAGGAAACTTGTCCAACCCAGGGAACTACAGGTCAATAACTTGTTTGAACAAGCTATATAATATCTTTACAGCTATTCTAAACGACAAGATTGTTCGAAGAATTAGGCCTGTGTGGAGAGAGATGTACGAATAACGTGGCTCGAAGAAAGGTGTAGCAGTGTAGCTTGCGTACGTGGGCCAAGTATTGTACGCAATATCTCATCGATGTTAGCATTCTCGGGAATTTTCACTGTAGCTGCAGTAGTGTTGTTCGTAGTCCTTATGCAAATAGATTTGTTAAAAATCCAGGCCTTACCCGGTAGCTTCTCAGTGCTTATCTTTTCTTTGATCGCTTCAGGTCTCTTTTACAGCTCTGGGGCTTGGTTTGGTCTTACTTGGACCGCGGCGTCAGGAAGCGTAAGATATAAGGGTGATCGGCACATCCTTCTAATTGGCACTTTTTTAAGACTTGACATGCTCAGGCAAGCTAAACAGGATGAGGTTTTTTTCCTCAGGAATTTCTGCTTGATTTATCTTTTAGGAGTTACTGGGAAAATCAACTGTTGAAATGGTTTAATAAATTAATAAAATCTTGTACGATAAAAAACAATAATAATGATTTATGCAAAAAATTGAGAAAAAGTGCTCATTCATTTAACAGATTAATGCCTAATTGACATATTCTCTCTTATATTTAAACTATTAAGTTAGTTAATCCGCAATCATTGACGAAGTAGAACTTTGTATTTCAACGCACATTTTTTTCAGGTTCAATATGCTCAAAGTAAATGCTGTAGAATGAGTATGATAAGAGATCTTCCACCTGTTGCTGGCTCCATTATTTGGGTTAAACAAATTGATTACCAATTGACTATGTATTTGAAGCGCGTAGAAGATGTGTTAGGTAATGTATGCATACATTTGTATATGAAATAGATTATATATAAATATTAGCGGCCCCAATAGTTTGCATTAGCCGGTAACCAGACAGTGATCTACAGATATGTTATTTCTCTTGCGCGAAATTTATGATATTTTAAGTATAAAACCTTCCAAAAATCTACTGCCAAAATTTAGTAATTTCACTAATTTTTATTTAAATTGAAGAATATATGTGATATTAAATCCTTCGTGTAATTGACGTCTGGAAATATGATTTAGATGAATTTAATAACAAGAGTCAACGACAACTTCCAGACAATTGTTTTTTTATTGTATGACGTTTCGAAATCTCACTAGTTTCCTCATCAGATTAAATGGTAATGGAATTTAAAAAAAACAGCAAAAATTGTGCTGTGAATGCTCGTATAAATGTGCAAAAAAGAAAGAAAATATTTGTCCAATAATGATTATATAATCCATGATTTCGCAAACACTCCGACTCCATTTCAGATACACGAGTGTGTATCTAAAATATGTACACGAGTGCTCGTGTATCTAAAATAGAGTCGAAGTGTTTGTTCCGATTGCACATTTTCCATATGATGGGTTATTTTCATTTGTTCACGTTCAACACTTTTAAATTAGTTTCAGGTTACTCCAGATTAAAACTCAAAATCATGGATTATAGAATTATTTTCGGACAAATATTTACTTTCTTTTTTGCATATTTATACGAACACTCGCAACACAATTAATTTTTTGCTGTTGTTTTTGATTCCATTACTATATAATCTGATGAGGAAACTAGTGAGGTTTCGAAACGTCATATAATATAAAAACAATTGTCCGGAAGTTGTCGTTGACTCTTGTCATCACAATCAACTAATTTTTAGGAAATTTTTTCACATCACTGATATAACAATGTCATAATTTGCGGTGACGTTAATTCTGAACATGTCTCCCCGCAGGGTTCACACGAATTCGTCTAAGTCATTTTCACTATTAAGTATTGGCTACATTTAAAGCCTTTTATATTCTAATTCGGTAAATTCAGGTATAGCCCTGAACTGCTCTAACGCCTCCAACGCGCTCCCAACTCAAAAGATTTGTTTTATATATTAGGTAAACCTTCCTTGTACTTTTCTTTAACGTTTATCCAGTATAAAAAATATATTTGAATTATTAGATCATGGATGATGTTACAGAAAAAAATTCACTATGGTATGGTCCATGGCCTTACGGGGATTTATCAGCGTTATAAAATGGAATTCCAGTTTCCGGCCGCACGGTTTAATATTTTTGTCTGATATTTTGCATACCTAATCTAAATATTGGTCTCTTGTAGTGATATCTCAGTTTTTTGAAAAACTGTTTATATCTGACGTTATAAATAAAAAGAAAATAAAAATAGAAGAAAAATGTAGTGATGCTCGGTACTAGCTGAGTGTGTATTTTCGAGGCCTAGCCAATCTACCCCCGTCAAATTTACAAGGCAGACTCCCCGGAGCACGATCGGAGACCAGGGAGCGCGTCTAATTACCCGAAACGAATCACCCTTTCATTGCTATGGGCGGAAACGCATTTTTTTCGTTCAAAAGGTCTACAGCCTTCAATTTTGCCCCAATCCGCAATTATTATTTTTTTAAATTAAAGAGCGCTAAATTCCCAAGAGCACCTTAGTCAGAGATTGTTGCATTTTCATTTGTTTATTTATTATACTGGGTGTCCCATTTTAATCAATCCACGTAGATAACTTCTGTATTTGACTTTTTCAGAAAATATTTTCGAGACAAAAGTTATTGGGTTTGGAGGGGGATATCTGATGAAGACCTCAAAATTGAACTTGAACTTGACCTTGAAGTTTTTTTTCAAGGACAACTATGTTTTTTAAATGAGAATCACGACTTTCGACACCGGATTCGGAAAGAGCGGAAAATTTTACGTCTGAAATGATATTTTCAAGTTTGTTTTTGTGACCCTGATAAGGTCAATTCAATGTTAAAAACCACGAGTAGGTTGCTTGGTCGGATTTCGAGTATCCTTTAGCCCTGAAAAGGGCTGGTGTCGTGTAAACTTACTTGATTCATGAGATTTTCAAAAGTTGCACCATTTACTCGTTGACAAAGTCCGATTCGTCGATGGAAATGTCTTACGGTGTTTAATAATACTTCACGTAGAATGTTTAAGCACGCCGTCCTAATTCCAGTTTTTATTTGTGGGGTTATCTACGAGATGCAGTTCACTGCACGAGACCTACTACGAGAGAAAACATGATTGAAAGAATTAGGACCTTATCAAGGTCACTAAAACAAACTTGAAAATATCATTTCAAACGTAAAATTTCTCGCTCTTTCCGAATCCAGTGTCAAAAATAGGGATTCCTATATAAAAAAACAGAGGTGACCTTGAAAATACCTTTAATGTCAAGTTCAACGTCGATTTTGAGGTCATCAACAGATGTCCCCCTCCAAACCTAATAACTTTTGTCTCGAATGTATTTTCTGAAAAAGTCAAATTCAGAAGTTATCTACGTGGATTGATTAAAATAGGATACCCAGTATATTTACTCGAACTATGAGAAAATCGAGATTTTCCACAAAATCATAATTTAATCTTCAATAGCGGCTTGCATCTAATGAAAATCATCTTAAATCGACGCAATAGTACTCGCAGAATAAAAAATAATTTGATTATTGTATGTTTTAATTGTTATAAACAAATGGCATTAACAAACAGCCACATAGTGTAATTTTTGTTGTAAAAAATTCATTTTAGGATGAATATGCTTTAAATTATAGTGAGAGTGACTGTTAGTCACAATTTTTATGAAACATCAACAATTGTAAATGTTGTCAACAAATTTTGCGAAAAATTGAAATTTGTTTCTTCCTTCATTATCTGAAATTATGTAGATATTCGGAAAAGTGATATATGTTTGATAACATGTGTTCAAAGACAACAGTTGTTGAACATTAGATCATTCTTATTGTCTATTATTGTGATCTTAAATGTCACGAATTTTTCATTTATTAAAAAAAGTAATTTGGTGATCCATTTTACCAGATCAATAAATCCGTTACCTAAGTCCAAAAGACACATACATCCTGCAATTTATATCCACCTGCCATGAAAAAAAACTGAATCTAAATTGTCTTAAATGATTCAGAGGAGTCCAACTTTGATAAAATCGCTCATTTAGAGATGTCGCTACAGACATTTTTTATAGCAATTGTATATTGTTTATTTTTTATAAAAATAGACACAAAAAATATATATTAAAATATACTTACGAAAATAATTCTATGTGTAATATTTTATAGTATTGATCCACATTTTTTAATAGAAAGCTGCTTGAAGTAAAAAATTGTTTAAACAATGAAAAGGCGTTTTTAACAGGATTTACAACTCCTCGAAATCATTCAATATTCTACTTAATTCAGAAGATATGACTTAAAGAATATTTTCGGAAAAGTAATTGTTCAAATAAATTATATTTGTTTAAAGAATTGAAAAATGGTGGATATATTCGTTCTATACACTATACAGTCAGAAAAATAATTATATGTATTTTATTTGATTGCATTTTTTTAAAGTTATCGAAAAAAACTGTTTAGGCAAAGCAAAATTGTTTAAACAAATAGAAATTTATTAAACATCAAAAGATATGTAGGAACATTATATAATTATTCAACAAAAAATAGGATAGGATACCAATTTGAGAAAAAACTGGACATCTCTGTGTCAATTTTTAGAAATTTTGAGAATAAACAATAAGTGATTGTTTAAATAATTACATCATGTTCAAAAAAAATACTACTCCGAATAATGACAAACTATTACGATTATTCTTTATAATTTTTGGGGAATAAATAATTTTTTGAATAAGTTACATTTGTTTAAACAATTAAAAATTGATTGAAAAATCATGGGAAATATTCAAATTGTCCATTTGTAATTATTTGTATAAAACAGACGACGGAAATTGCTAGACAGTAGCAGTAATACGTACAAATGTGGTTTTTTTATTTTTGGGTCATATTTGGGGTGCTGTGTGGGGGAGGGTGGTAAGGGTGGGTTAAAAACAAAAGTTATTAGTATGGTTTTATTACGATTCGTATGTATTTAACAATATTGTTATTTCTATTGAAAAAAGTTTGTTCTCTGGAATTAGTTGGAATTATCGTGAGTCATTGTCAGTAACAATTTCTATAAAACGTTATACGCAATTTGTTTTGAAAATTATGGAATTTGTGTTTTTACAATTTCCGATTTTCGTTTATCATTTGAATTGCTGCAGATATTATTAAAAAAAACATAGGTTCAATTATGTTTGTTAAACTACAAATCCTAAACAAATTAAGTAAGTAAATACAAAACTGTAGTATTTTCGGCCTGCAATAGTTATTTGTGATACAAGTGCGCAAAATAGGTGATTGTGTGCGAGTGTGAATTTTGCAGCATAAGCCGGAGGC
>JAABKJ010009868.1:0-11103 GCA_011634705.1 Andricus grossulariae
TGTGTTTGTTATGGGAAATTATAATTAGGAATGGAAAAAACTTCATAACAATAAGTTTTAGTCTTTTTAGGTTATAATCTCAAAGTTCACATGCTGGTCTCTTTCAAAGGAATAAAACATGAAATTGAGCTGTTAAGTAAAGGGAATCCTTTCAAGTATATTTTAGTAGAAAATTATAATCAGGAATGTTAATACATTTATAACCTTCTTAACGACAATTTTTATATTTGTAGGTTATAATCACGAATTTCACATGGCAGTCTATTTCAAAGTAATCAAACGTGAACTTGATACTTACCGTATTATTATTAAATATAACTTCAAATCACGTTTCGATTTTCATCATCTGTATATCTTTATTATTAACAAACTCGAATTTCATTAGACAGGATATAAATAAATTTCTGAGGTTTTCTACATTATCGATCAAATTACCGACCTGTTATCAAGCACTGTTACCATATCTCCATAAAATTTTGCAGATAGCATGCCCCGCATGTCATGTTTCAAGATTTTATTAATTTAATTACATTTGGAACATTTATAAAAATGATAACAGAAGTTCAAAGAAATACTTCACCGATTAGAATTTAATATTGTCATGCTTCAAGCATTTCAAAATATGCTGTAAGTGCTTAATTTCTGCCAAAGAATCTTCCATCTGTTTCCGTCCAAACTGTTTTTTTTTCATAATAACTCTCCTGACACGTATTTTAAAGAAAAATTTCATCACATCACTATTTTTCCAAACACAGAAAGTCATTTTATGCAACAAAAAAACTAATATAGAAATCAACAAACCTGGGCGTTTTCTGTAATAGACACCATGCCCCACACGGACACCACATCCCACTCTCCCCTATACTTTTTGTTGAAAATTAGAATTTGCAGATTGAAGATCCAACTGTTTTGTTGAGAATTCGTCTCTTTGGCTTGAAACTCAACTACTTGGTTGAAATTTGAACTACTTTGTTAAAAACTAATATTTTAAGTTGAAGGTTTATAATTTTAGTTCAAAATTCATCTCTTCGTTTGAAAGCTTTAATATTTATGTTGAAAATTCACACAGTAATACAAGAATCTGAACTTTAAGAATAACTGAATTTTGTTTTTAACTTAAATTAAGTAAATCAATTAATTTCAACTATAAATTTGTCTGAAATACCGAGTTTCTATATCTGAAATTCATTGGCGCTAGCAGAAATGTGTGCGCGAACTACGATGCGCGGACATTTAGGAAAAATGTCGATTGACGCGTGGATCACTGTAAGTTGTTTGTGAAACGTTTTGGTTAGATTGCAGAATAGGGGTGTCACCCCTATGTTGACTGAAAAGAATTTTTTTGGCAGCAAACTATTAGAATCTTTAATTTAACGATGAATCGACTGATTTGACAAGGTAAAAGTTTAAAATTATTGTCACTTTTGTTACTGCGATGTCTCAAATATGGGTCTCTCACGATATAGGAATGATCATATTATCATCGTTATTTTTGTGACCAGTCAAAGGGGTGCCTTCTCGCCCCCACGAGACGTTGGAAAGGGGTAGGGATTTGACCAACATTATTTTTGTGACTGGTCAAAGCGGTTTTATTTATTTATTTACGGTGTTTCTGATCGCACGGATGTTTAAAAGCACTTAAACGGTGAGTTAAATATGATAATTCTGATATCATGACAGACCTATATTTGAGATACTGTAATAACAAAAGTAACGATAATTTTAAACTTTTCCCTCGTCAAATCGCTTCATTTATCGTTCAATTAAAGATTCTAATAGTTTGTTTGCCGAAAAAAGAATTTTCCTGCCAAAACAGAGGTGACGCCTCTATTCTGCAATTGCACCAACGCTTTTACTGAAATAAAACAAAATTATGTCGAAAATTGTTAAGATCCAGAAATTATAAAAAGCCAGTGTTGATCGACGCCTGTTTAAATCTATGTGTTGGACATGTGCGTGGTTTTTGGGAAGTTTTTTATGACTCAATGTAGTAAAATAGTGTCATCATTCAAAAAAAGTGTGAAATAGTGTAAATAATGTGATGAGTCTGAGGCCTGCAACTGATATATAATAACGGATTAGCAAAACCGAAGCGAAAACAAAAAATTTTATAATTGAAGCCTCGGCAGAGATAACGTTGGATCGACAAAAATGTTTTTGTTCAAAACTTCTGTTTTTTACTGAAATTCCGGTCATTTTTTATTGATTTTCCAATAGCAAAGTTGCTGATTTTTTGCAGAAACTTTAATAAGTTTCTACTGGGAAACCAGCGGTAAAGCAGGAATTTCATTGGATAGTCATTGATTCCTCGTGAATTTTACCTGATTCGAATAGCTCAAAGTACGTCACTGATTCTTAGCGAAAATTTCTCTGATCAAAATTAAGGAAGTGCACTATTTACTAAATACACCCATGGATTTTGTGATCTACTTTTCATAATATTTGACGACAGATTAAACAGTAAGTGAAAATATTAAAAGCTGCAAGTTAATGGTTTCTATCTTATGAATTATTGATAAAATTATGAAGATATGTGATTTGATCAAATATTTGCGAAAACTATATAATCTATTCTTATTGAATTTTATTAGCATTTCTTATGAGCGTAGTTGTTACTCAAAACGTGTAAGTTATTTTAGTTCACGTTTAGCTTGCCGAAAAGTGTAGAAAAGTGAAGGACCAAATCTATAGGTTATTATATGTAGTAAATAGGACTATTTACTATTATTAATTCTGTTACGCCTCATTAAATGGGGGATGGAAGGGGTAGAAAATTAGCCAAAAATGGATTACGTAATTTATGGATGACCCCTTATGATATCAAACAAATTATTTGGATACATACACAAATTTTAAACAAAAATTCCAGCAAACCAGATTTATGTTAATCCAATGTTATCTCTGCCCAGGCTTCAATTAAGTATCTCTTCATACAAAACCCGACTCATGACGTGATAAAGAAAGCAGATATTGCATATTTTATCAATTTAAGATGTGTCTCAATTTGTAAATAGATTAAAATCTGATTTCAAATGTAGACAAACTAATTATCTTTCCATAGGCGGAATTCTAGTGTAAAAATGTTCTTTATAACTATGTTTAAATATTTTACAGCTATGTTTTAATATGGATTCGAATAATAGGGAGGGAACTTCAAAACTAAAGAACCCGCGAGAATATGCCAATGTGTTCTCTTTGTTATCCTTTGCGTAAGCTACATTATAGTATAATCAATTTTATAACAATATATAATCGTTTGTATAATGATTGTTTCTGGAAAAACAAATAAATATTATTTCCTTAGAGTTATTCTCACTATTAATTAATATTGTTTTAATTTCGTAGATGGCTGTACAAAATATTTCGCATCGGATTTCAGAGAGATCTGATGAAGAAAGATCTTTATTGCTGCTTGAAAGAAGATTCGAGCAAAGTCTCAGGAATTTACATGTCTAAAGCTTGGCATAAGGAGGAACAAAAAATCAACGCAAAAACAAATAAAAGACCTAGTCTTATTAGAGTACTAGTCCAACGTTACGGAAAACGATTTATCATCCTAGGCCTCTGCCTAGCATTTCACGCGCTTTTCGTCAGGTATTTTTAGGCCTTGGCTTTGAACGGCCAATATTGATGATCCACAGAAAATATAGAATACTTTTTTAATGCATATATCAATATCGTTCTACTTAGAATTATCCGAGTGGTGCTACTTGCTAAAGTACTTAATTGCTTGAGTAATCAGAACGAGGTGCCAAAGATGGAGATTTTTGTCTGGGCTTCAGGTTTCATTGTATGTCAGATTTTGGACTGCATTCTGATTCACCATTTGAATCTAGCACTATGTCATTTGGGAATGAAACTTAAGATTTGCTGCACTGCTCTGGTATATAGAAAATGCTTAAAAATATCTAAGGCCTCTCTAGAAAACAATGGCACATCAGTGGGTCAGGTAAGGAAGTAAATTTATCAGCTTATAAGTTATTTTTGAATTTTAATATTAATCATCTAATACTTTAATAATTCGAATCCCGCAGATCACTAATTTTTTAAGTAACGACATCTCTAGTTTTAATGAGGGTTTTCACATTTTTCATTTTGTGTGGATTGGACCTATTCAGGCAGTTATTATTACGTTGATACTTTGTCAACAGATGAACGTCTCTAGTTTTGCAGGCACTTCTATCATTTTCTTGCTTATTCCTTTTCAAGGTGAGGGAAAAGAAAATATAATTTATAATAGAATACAAAATGAAAATAATATATGATTCCAGTATACTGTGGAAAGTGGGTAAAAAATTTAACACAAAAAGTGTCCTTAAGAACAGATAAGAGACTTTCACTGATGAATGAAATAGTCGCTGGAGTACAAGTAATTAAAATGTACGCTTGGGAAAAGCCTTTTTCTCAATTAGTTGACAAAGCTCGAGCGTGAGTAATTATCATTCAATATATTATACTAATTAACTTCAGATCATCATACATATTTTTACTGTAGGAAAGAAATGAGCGTGATGAGAAAAATACGCTTCATAAGCTCACTTACCTACGCTTTTGCGTCTTACGTTCCTCAGCTTTGCATTTTTTGTTTGGTATTGTTTTATGTTCTGTCTGGAAATAACATCTCAGCAGAAAAGTTTTACATGATTACGGCATTCTATAACGAAATAAGAAGCACTGTAACTCTTGCGTGCACTCATAGTAAGTGTCTCACATTACGATACGTTTATAATTTTTTTTCTTTTAAGAATAAATTTGAATTTAAACATATACTTTCGCTATTAAAAATATTTGTTTAACTGAAACTTTGCTCGACTTCTTATTCGTAAAGGTGCCCAGGCTTTGGCAAGGTTATTTGTGGCTATAAATCGCCTTGAAAATTTTCTAATCCGTGAAGAAACACTAGACTCAAGATCGCAGAATATTGAGGAACAAAACCCCAAATCTGAGAATGTAATTCAAATTGCACGAGCATCTGCAAAGTGGTCATCTAGTGATAAGAAAGATACATTACATAATATAAACCTTTCAGTTCAACGAGGTTCCCTTTCTGCAATCATTGGACAGATTGGTTCGGGTAAAAGTAGCTTTCTCCATGTCATACTCAAGGAACTTCCACTCACAAAGGGAACTCTTGATGTGACCGGAAATATTGGATACATCAGTCAACAACCATGGGTGTTTGCTTCAACCGTAAGGCAGAATATTCTCTTTGGTCTTCCAATGGATGAAAAACGGTATGCAGAAGTTATCAAGGTTTGTCAACTGAAAGAAGATTTTGCTATGTTTCCATTTGGCGACAAGACTCTTATTGGTGAAAAGGGAATAACACTCAGTGGAGGTCAGAAAGCGAGGATTAATCTGGCAAGGGCAGTATACCTTGATGCTGATGTATATCTTCTGGATGATCCACTGTCAGCTGTTGACACTCAGGTGGGCAGAAAAATATTCGAAGATTGTATCTGCGGATATTTGAAAGGAAAGACGAGAATACTAGTAACTCATCAGCTGCAGTATCTGAAAACTGTGGATCGGATATTGGTTTTAAATAACGGATTAGTCGAGATAGAAGGAATCTTTAACGAAATTAACTTACATAGTTCGGAATTGGATTTTATAAATACACAAACAGTTGCATATGATAATGTTGATGATGGTAAAAGAAAATCAGATTACATCGTCAAAGAAGATCAGTTACCATGTGTGAGAAGAAACTCAAAAGATGCGGATCCAGAAGAGGTTCCTGAACATCGAACAATTGGGAACATTTCCAAGCGGATCTATCTCAGTTATTTTAAAGCAGCTGAAAGTGTATGGATTTTACTTTTAGCAATGGTCTTAGGTATCATTTATCAAGTTGTTGCCACCTGGGGAGATTTTTTTCTTGCAGGCTGGGTAAATAGAGTAGAAAAAGTGACCAACAGAACTTTAGTAGGTGATATAGATAGCATGTGGTACATTCAAACGTATAGTTTTTTCACCTTGTCAAATATAATTCTTGGAATTACTTTTTTTCTTGTACTTTGTGAGATATCTACAAGATCGTCTCAGAATCTACACTCTCGCATGTTTTACAGTATTATGCGCACTACGATGTCATTCTTTCATGAAAACACCTCTGGAAGGATCTTGAACCGGTAATTTATCCAGCCTGCACTCAAATAGACCTCAGCTTATGTAATGTTAACAATATTACTGAATTAGTCATATGCCTCTTAATAGGTTTTCAAAAGATATCGGCATTACTGACAAGGAATTACCGTTTGTTATGGAGAATGTTGCACAGAACGTTTTACTGTTGGTCGCAGCTTTAGTCATCAACTGTTCTGTAAATCCATGGCTTGCAATTCCTATTATCGTCATTGGTTCAGTATTTTATATTTTACACTTTATCTACGTCAGAACTTTTCGGAGTTTAACGCGCTTGGAAGCTATAAGTGAGTAGAATCTTCGTTTGCAAGTCCTAATCCATAATTTAACTGCTTGAGAAGCACTGGTTGAAACTATAATCTTGACACTTTTTTCAATTTTAAGATCGATCGCCAGTGTTTAATCATGTAAGTGCTACTTTTCAAGGCATCACAACGATCAGAGCATTCAAGGCTGAGCAAATGTTGACTAAAGAGTTCGATAACTATCAAGATCTTCATTCATCCGCTTGGTACCTGCTCTTTTCTGGTGCAAGGGCATTTGGTTACTACATAAACTTATTCTGTAGTCTTTATGTGTCGCTAATAATGTGTCTATTTGTCTCTGTAAATTTAAACGTATCAGCCGGTTATGCAGGTTTAGCCATATCACAATGCATATTACTCTCTAACAGATTGCAATGGTGTATCAGACAATTTACAGAAATGCAAAACTATATGACATCTGTTGAAAGAATTATGGAATACACTGATCTGGATGAAGAATGTCCTTTGGAAACCAGGCCAGAAAATAGACCACGACCTGATTGGCCTTCGCAAGGTTGTGTGGAATTTAAAGATGTTTGTTTATGCTATAGTCCCACAGGAGCGATGGTTCTTAAGAATGTAAACTTTGTGATATCCTCAAAGGAGAAAGTAGGTATCGTTGGTAGAACAGGAGCAGGAAAAAGTTCCATAATCGCTGCTCTTTTCCGACTAGCGTACTTGAAAGGAGAGATTTATATAGATGGTCTGGCAACTAGTAACTTGGGCTTGCACGATGTGCGATCCAGTATTAATATTATTCCGCAGGATCCTCTACTGTTCGCTGGCACTATTAGACTGAACTTGGATCCTTTTGACAATTACTCAGATGATGAGTTGTGGCAAGCCTTGGCAGAGGTGGAATTAAAGAATTTCATTATGGGTTTTGATGCACAACTTCAAGCTAAAGTATCCGACGGTGGCTTGAATTTCAGTGTTGGTCAACGACAACTTCTTTGTTTAGCACGTGCCATTGTTAGAAATAAGAAAATTTTAGTTCTTGATGAAGCTACAGCCAATGTTGACCTTAAAACAGATGAGCTCATTCAGAAGACTATCAGGAAAAAATTTAAAGACTGCACGGTTTTTATTATTGCTCATAGATTGAACACTGTGATGGATTGTGATAAATTCATTGTGATGGATTCCGGTTCTATGGTGGTGAGTACGATTATAAAAAGTTTGACTTATAAAGTTATAAAAATAATTTTTGTAGTATTGTAACGACTATTGTGATGGAAATTATATATGATTTTATAATAACAGGAATTTGGTCATCCTTATGATCTCTTAAAAAATAAAGGACACTTATACAACATGGTACAACAGACTGGATCAGAAATGGCTAATGTTCTCACGAGGATGTCTGCAAATGTAACAGCTGATTTTATGTTACTAACAAGATTTTACTCGAGTTGATTATAATTTTTAATAAATTTGACTTTTTCAGGGTTCTGACTGATGTGAAGCGGATTAAGAAAGTAGCTGGATGAGGAAACTTTTGAAAACTGCTTACATTAAGCATATTCTATTGACTAGTCGTCGCCCGACAAGAAAATATGTTTTATCCTATGGGTATATTTTTTAAATGGTTTTCTACCTATCTCTTAATTGCAATAAATATACTGATTATTACTTGAAACAAAAAGAAAGGTGACCAAAATTTTGTATATTCTTGTCTCCCGGCATTCTCCCAGTAAATATTCGTGATTTCTCCCGTTTTAAAGAAAAATATACTCTCTTCGCCAAACCTACAGTTTTTTCACATATATGATCAATTGCGAAAGTCGATAAGCATCAGTAAATCTTTTTGCAAGAAATCTATGGACTTTAAATCATATAAACAATTTGAAAATCCATTATTAAACTAATTTTTAAATATTATATTTTAGGCATTTTTGAAACAATAATTAATAATTTCGAATTAAAAGCGTCTGAAATTTAAAAAAATATATATATATGTAGAACGATTTTGGACCGTTTATTTAGAAAAAGGAGTTGAATTGTATAATTTCAAAGTCGATGCTCTAAAACGTTAAAAATTGAATATATTACAATTCGAATTTCGGAAATTGGATTATTCAAATTTCAGAGGAATCGAAATTATATTATTTATAATTAAAAGCGTTCAAAATTAAATGATGTCGTGCACATCCATATATTTCATAGAAGCCTAACTGCACAACCCTAAAGTGTTGTAGAACTCGAATCCACAGCCTCATCAATGCTTCTAGAAAGTTTGATAAAGAGAACCTGTATCCTCAAACAAACTTGAATCAATCGATCTTTCAAGAATTTAGGTAGAAATTACATAACAATGGTTCTAGAAATGTGATGCAGGCAAGAGCCCCGCGTGCAATGAATCTTACAGAAACTTCGATCGATCTTTCTAGAATCTGAATAGATTAGGGGTAATAAGAGTGAGCGATGGTTATGATTCACTGCGCCGATATCTCTAGAACTAGAAGACATATTGGAACCACACGTCATAAGTCAGACCTTCTAGAAACTTCGATGTACGTAAAATCGTCAGAGATCACGTCAAAATTTCTGGAAGGCTCGACACATTGAATTTTAAACATGTGCTACTCTAGTTGGAAGTTGATAGTCTTGGTTGATCTTTTCTGAAAAGCCGTTTGAGATTACATCTAATATTGATGATTCTAGAAAGTTTAACGACGAAGAAAACCTGAAAAGCAAGAGGTTTTCATGTTCAAATCTTGTAGAAAGAAGATTCGATTATTTTCCGAAAACCGGGGAATCCCCAGAATTTGATTCTTGGTTGGTATTGCAGGCACCTACCTCGTTAAGCGAATCACTTAAGAGTAAAAACACCTCAACCACGTTAAGCGAACTGTTTTAGCTTTCCAGAAACTTTGATGACTGACGACCGTAGTGATCCAGAAAGTTTAATGAATAACAATCTCAGAGGCAAAAGACCCACTTTGATCGAAACTTCTTGAAAAACAAATTTCTGGAAAGTTCTAGAACTTGCCACCTTCATAAAAGTTGCTTGTCGATTTTGTGGGTAAGACAGGGTCCTTATTGGTCGAATCAAGCATCTGTGCCAGGGATCTACTTTACCGGTAGTTCAATTACCGACTTGGGTAACTGACCCGTGGCGCCATCTGTCGGCAAAGCTGGAACTACGTAGTAGTGTCATCGAACTCTCATAGCTTAACTACTATTATTCATTTTCGAAATTTTCCAATCAAATATTTTTCAATTTAAAATGATTTATTTGTTTAAATCGTCAACTAAAAATCGGACAATTTTAAGATGTTAAATTGAAAATTACAAGTTAAAAAAAGAATACAAAACGAGATTGCTGCAATATGATTCTAAGTTTTGAAATTGTACAAATTTAAGCTTTTTTTCAATTCGAAATTGCTTTATATTTACATCCAAGATTAATCAACTCAAAACCCACTATTAATGCTTTTAATACGAAATTATGAAATATTTAATAGCGGAATTGTCCGGACATTTTGAATATTTAAATTTGAAACTACAATATTGTTGAATTCAAAATTCGATACTTCCAAAAATTAATTAAGAAAAAAACTCTAGTTTCAAGGCCTCAAAGATTAAACTGTTTTATCATTGAGCATTCAAAACTATAATTTTAAATTAAAAGTATAGAAATTTTTAAGACTATAAATATATTATTAATAAGCATCAAATCACGTAGTATCAAGTGCCATTCAAATTTATATTTAAAACTAAACTTCAAAGTAAAACATTCAACGTTGAAGTATTTTGAATTTTAAACTTTAAAAATTAAAACCTAAAAATTCTTCAATTAAAACCCTCAATAATTTACACATTTAAAATGAAAGCGTTGAGCACTTTTTAATTGATCAATTCTAAAATTAAATGCAGCTAATCTGCAGAATTAGGAATTATTAACTTTTATAAATTGTACAGTTCAAAGAATCAAAAATATATAAATCTACGCTCTTATTTTGAATGCTCTAAATCGAAGAATGAATTAACCAGTTAATAAAAATTTTAAATTATATCATATTACGCAAATTTAAGCTAGAAACATTAAAAATTTAAAGATTAGAAATGTTTTTTTAAGTTAAACACTTTTTCAATTAGAAGTCAAATTATTTTCATTTTGAGTCGCAAGAAATTAATAATTTTTCAATTGTTAATTATACATTAAAATTTGTTTTGAAATATTCTCTGAAATTAAAAAAAAAAATTTTTAATCATTTATAATTTTCCCAGGAATCTTTACACAATATTTGTATTATCTTGAATCCTTTTAAAATCCTTAAATAAAGTCAAAATTTTATTTCAAAATTCTCAAAAATCTACAATATATTTTACACTTTTTGGGATCGCGACAAATTTTAAATTATTTTTGAAATTTTTTCAAAACTTCTAAATATCTTTTTAAATGATTCGAATTTTCCTAAAACTTTAATAAATCCTGCAAAATTAAATAATTTGCTTTTAAAATTTCCAGATTTTTTTTGCAATTTTGAGAATCCTTTGAAATCTTTTTAACTATTCTCTTAAAATTAATTTTTCAAAATAAAAAATTATTTTAATTTTCCTAGAAATCTTAATACATTTTTTCATTCTTTTTAATTTTCTTAAAATGTTTAAAAAGCTTCTAAATTTTTTGTTCGAAATCTTTAAA
>JAABKJ010009869.1:0-11103 GCA_011634705.1 Andricus grossulariae
AATTTTGGGACGTTATATACACCACGAAAAAAAATGTTCCCCATTTTTACTTCGCTCTACTGAAGAGTGTAGTTTTATATTTTCATTGAAAGTATTAAATTATAGTAAGGAAGAAATGACGAATCTTGGATAGAAATATTTATGAGGACGATGTTACACGTACCAAAATTTTGTATTTAACTAATTTTATTTTTTTCTCAGACTTTTTTATATCACTGGGAATGAATTTCTGACGACCTAAGTATATCCAATTTTCAAAAATAAATTATTTAATGGCAGAAATCATTGACAAATCATTTAAAAGTATAACATTTCTTATAAAAAGGTTGTTTGTTCTTTTCGACATATAAAAATAAAGGTTTAATCTTTCCCCTATTTTTCCCTTTTCCGTGAGAAAATCACCCTATTTCGTCTTTTTTGAGCTCCTTTTTCGCCGTGATCCCTGGTAATCCTATTTCCACTGGAGCCCCCCCACCTGTTACCAACCATAATTTATGAACGATCCGTAATGACCAATTAATGAAGGAAACAAGTCAATAAATGATTCCAAAATATGAAGAATAACATTTTTAGAATGAGCTAATTATTGTTAAAAATGATTGTTGCAGATTTATGGGTGTTTGTGTTCATGAAGGACAACTACACGCCCTAACAGAATATATAAATGGTGGAAGTTTGGAGCAGCTGATAATGGCGAAACACATACCACTCTCCCATTTAATCAGGATGAGTCTGGCAAGGGACGTCGCTCGAGGGATGGCCTATCTACATAGTCGTGGGATCTTTCACCGGGATCTTACTTCCAAGAACGTTCTTATAAAAAAAGACGAAACTTCCGGTGAATTGAGTGCGGTCGTTGGAGATTTTGGATTGGCAGCCAAAATCCCAGATCCAAGTTCGGGGTATCGACTGAGCACTGTTGGAAGTCCTTACTGGATGTCTCCGGAGTGTCTCAAGGGTCAATGGTACGACCATAGATCCGATATCTTCTCCTTCGGCATCGTCGTTTGCGAATTAATCGGCCGAGTACCTGCTGATCCCGATGTTCTACCGCGCTCGGATAATTTCGGACTTGATTATCTAGCAGTTGCCGAGATTTGTGCAGCTGCTGATCCACCATCTGCCTTTTTACAACTGGCCTTCCACTGTTGTACGGTAAGAAAATACTCAAAAAAAATAATGGGAAAATGATTCCAGAGATGTAAAGCGAGACATTTGAATTTCCAATTAATTTTTAGTCGCAGGTCTGTCCCATTTTTTACATAATCCCATTTTAATTTTTTCCCTCATCCCCCCCCCCTTAAATTTGAAAAATCAAAAACATCTTTATAGATGCTTCACAGGTCAAAATTCTCTAAAAACAGAAGAGGCTTCAAATTCCTAATATTTCTAGTAAAATTATTGCTTTTTCAAGATAATGGATGAATTTTCAACCAAATAGTTGATTTTTTAACCAAAAAGGTTAATTTTTAACCAAGAAGATTATTTTTCTATAAAAAAGGCGAATTTTCAACCAAAGAGATGAATTTTCAACTATAATGATGAATCTTCAACTATAAAATTGAATTTGTACCAAAATATCTCAACCTTTATCCAAGTAGTTGATATTTCAACCAAAAAAAGACTTTTATTTTATAATAAAAACAGTCGAGTTCATCCAAAAAAGACGGATTTTGAAAAAAAAAGTTCAATCCTCGATAAAATCAGATTCAGTTTCAATAAAATAGTTGAATTTTCAATCAAAAAAGATTTTTCAAGTCAAAAAAGAAATAAAATTGCAACCATTTGTAGAATTTTCTACAAAACACATTAATTCTTAAACAAAAAATAAGGATTTCCAATAACAACAAAATTCATTTTTAGTAAAAGAGTTGAATTTTCTACCAAAATAGTTAAATTTTCAACCAAAAAGGCGAAGTTTCAACAGAATAATTTTCAACAAAAAAAGATGAAATTTATACCAAAGGAGATACATTTTCAGAACAAAAACACAAATTTCAACCCGAAATTATGAACTTTCAACAAAAAAGGCAATTTTCAACCAAATAGTGAATTTTCAATCAAAGAGATAAATTTTAAACTAAAATTATGAATGATTAACAAAAACTAGTAGATCAAAAACCGTCATACCATCGACAAACAAAAATAAAATGATGAATCTTCAAGAAAAAAAAATTAATTTTTAACAAAGTAGCTCAACTTTCAAGCAAGTAGTTTTATTTTTAAATAAAAAATATTAATTCCTAACGAAAATGCAATAGTTCATATTTCAACCATGAAGATTTTAATTTTATATTAAAAACCATTGAATTCATTAACAAAAGACGAATTTTTAATAAAATAGTTGAATCATCAACCAAAACAGGTTAAGTTTGAACAAAATAGTTGAATTTTCGACCCGAAATTATGGATTTTGAACCCAAAAAAAATCATTTTTAATCAAATAGTTGAATTTTTTTACCAAAATAGATGAATTTTCAATAAAACAATTGAATTTCCAACCAAAAAAGGGAATTTGTAACAAAATTGTGGAATTTTCAAGAAAATAATTGAGTTTTCCACCAAATAATAAATTGCTAACCGAAACACATGAATTTTCAACAAAATAGGTATATTTTGACCAAAGAGATCCATTTTCAACTAAAACGATGAATCTTCAGCCAAAAAAATTAATTTTGTACAAAGTAGTTCAACTTCTTACCAAGTAGTTAAACAAAATTTATTTAAAATTAAAAACGATTAAATTCATCCAAAAAAGTCGAATTTTTAATGAAATAAGTTTAATCCTTGACCAAAACAGAATGCTTTTCAACCAAAAAAGATTAAAATGCTAAATAGATAAATTAAACTTCAACCGAAAACAGTTCCATGGTTAAATTTTCAAGCCAAAAATACGAATTTTTCAGAAGTGAGTTCAATTTTCAACAAAAAAGTTAATTTTTAAACAAATAGCTGTTTTCAACCCATCCAAAAAGACGAATTTTCAACAAAACAGTTGCATTTTCAGCTTATGAAGAATAAATTTTTAATCAAAAATGGAATAGTTTAATTTTCAGAAAAAACTTTAATATTCAATTAAAAAAAAAGAATTTTCAACATAATAGTTATATTTTCAAACAATGAGATGAATTTTTGACCAAATAGTTCAATTTTTGCCCAAAAAGATGAATTTTAAACCAAGAAGTTTAATTTTCTACCAAAAAAGACAAATTTTGAACAAAATACATTAATTTTCAAAAATATTTTTGACTTTTGAAACCAAAAAGATGAATTGTCAACAAAACAGTTGAATTTTCAGTCTAAAAATGTGATTTTTTAACAAAAAGATTTTTGTTTCTATCAAATAGTTAACTTTCGATAAAAATAGTTTAATTTTAACGAAATAGGTGGAATATTTAACAGAAAATATGAATTTTCAAAAAACAAATTAATTTTCAACAAAATACTTTAATTTTCTACCAAATTGTGGAATTTCCTAGCAAAAAATAGGAATTTTCTACAAAACAGTTCAAATCTCGACCCGAAAATATCAATTTAAAAATGATGAATTATAAAAAAAAAAATTTTAAGAAGTAGTTAAAAATTAAGCCAAGTTGTCGATTTTTTAACCAAGACAGATTATTTCTCAACGAAGTATGTATTATTTGATATTTCAACCAAAAAAGATATTATTTTGAAATAAAAAACGAATTTTCAACAAAATACATGAATTTCTAACCAAATAGTTGAATTTTGTAATAGAAAATATCAATTTTCAATTAAAAATATCAATACTCAACGATAAATGGAATATTTAAATTTTTAGTTCAAAGAATTAATTTTCAACTAAACAAGAAAGAAATTTTCAACAAAATAGTCAAATTTTTAACCAAAAAGATAAATTTTCAACAAAATAGTTCAACATTTAATCCAAAACATGATTTTCAACCAGAATATTAATTTTCTGAAAATGGAATAGTTAAATTTTCAACCAGCGAAGTGAATCTTCAGTCAAAAAAGTGAATTTTTAACAAAGCAGTTCAACCAAATAGTAGAATTTTTAACTAAGCGAGATGAATTTCGAACCAAAAATATAACAGTAGACTTTTCAATCAAAAATAGTTGGATTTTCATATTGAGATCTATTGATTTAGTGGGAGTTTAAGCAAGAAAAAGGGGAAATAGGGTAAGTTTCTTGAAAACAACAAAAAGAAGAATTCTTTAAGAAATGGGAAAAAGAGAAATAGGAGATAAAGTGTGAAGTCTGAAATATGAAAGTGATTTTCAAACTTATTAAGTAATTATTGAACTTTGCCGTTTAAGGGCCATCTTTCGCAAAATTCACATTCTTTCTTAAAATTTATCATAAAAAAACATACTAAATGTTATCTGAATTCGTAGCGTTACTTCCACTGACCCCCTCCCCTTCTCCTGTTATTAGTTTTGGCTTGACCCTCTCCCCCCTCAAATTAGTAACTCAGTTTATGAACGGTCCTTACCAAAGAAAAGGTGCGAACAGGGCACTGTCGTGTAATAGTCACGAGATACCCAAATTGAACTACTGACCCGCTGCTGTGAGCCCTGTGATCGGTTTTCAAATCTTCTACTTTTGCAGTACGAGCCAAAGTCGAGGCCCACGTTTCCTGAGATCGGTTCGATTCTCGACAACATTATTGCCAACTACGAGGAGGAGAGCAAGGGCAATTTAGGAAAACGACAATCAGTGGATCCAACCTTGATGTCAAGTGTGGAAGAAATCGTGAGAGCAGGTCGATCAGCGAAACGCAGAACGGCGAGACTCAGAAGTCTCTCTGCTGATGCGAGAGGGTGTGTCAATGCATCACCTTCTGATAAAGCAAGGTGCCACTCTGCCAGGCGAGTAGCGGAACTCGCCAGCAGAAGAGATCCTCATTACAGGCCCATGACAGCGAATCCATTCCACGCTCTAGGCGGTGTTAAGAAAATCCTCGGGGATCTCTTTTCAAGTTGTCTCGAGCTTCCAAGTTTGGAAGATGTCCGGGCGAGTGTCACCGACGGCGTGGGCTCGAAATTCAAACCAGCTCAGAACGACAGCATAGCGAAGATCCTCGAGAGGAAGAAGCCTAGTTCTGAACCGAGTAGTCCAACTGCCAGAAAGAAGTGGGAGAGGAAGGTAATTCGGATTTACGACACTTTTTCACAGTTTTTCTTTAAAGATGCAACTATTTTACTATTATTTTGAGAAAAATGACACCAATGCTACTCTGCTGTTCTGTGGAAAAGGGCAGTAACTGCAAAAAATCAAAAAATGAGTTTTTTATGTCACTGAAATCGTTGTAGAGAGATCTACTGGTCTAATTTTTTTTGGTTTAAATCTACCACTTGCTGCCTTCTCCCGTAAAAGTCGCCGAGTTTCCCGGCAACGAGTTCTATCGAAGAAGGCAGCAACTACCACTAAACCCATTATAATTGCACAATTTTGGTCAATTATTTTTTTCGTAAATGGGTAAATCGCGCCGAAATTACCCCAAAAAAAAGGTCTGAAAATAAGATACAAACATTTTCATCGATTTTCTCCGTTCACTGATTTTGTAGTTACTGCATTTTTCCATAGAATGCCAGAACTGTTTTCTCAAATTTCTAGCTAACTTAATTACTTTTTCACTTTACCTTCAAACATATTTTCAAACAGCTTCGCTGATTGGCTAAAAAGACGCATCCGCCACCTCAAAATAAAAATATTGAAAGATTTCAAGGCATTTCAAAGTTTTCAAAATTCGTGAAGACATTTCAGAGATTTTATAAATGTCAAGATAATTCACGGCATTTTAAAGCAATTTTAAGGATTTCAGGGTGGGCGCTGTACCGCGAAAAGACCGTGAAATGACAGTGAATTTATTTCTTGACCGGGAATTTGACAAATTTGTAGAAGAAAAATCTATCCAATCACTTGAAATATCACAAATTTCATATCACATGATATAATGCAATTTAAATTAAGTTCGGTTTCAACCTTTTTGTGTAATGTTGAGTTTAATTGTTAACTTTTTCAATTACTAAATCATTCACTTTAGAATGCCTAATTTTAAAATAGGTTTACTTGACAAATTTTCCACTTAAGGTCCTCATTTTTAAGTGTAAATTTTCTACTTGAAGAATTTTAAAAAGCAGTTTTAAAAACTTGAAAAGTTAAAAAATTAAATGCGTTCGAATTAAAAAAATTGTTGACTAAAAACTTTGCAAGTTGATCAACTAGTAAATATCAATTATTTAAAAAACTGAACTGTAGTTGGAGGGTTAAAAATTGAACAATGATTTATTTTACAGGACGATTCTGAAACTCTTTAAAATGAAACAACTGACAGATTTGAATGTTGAAAATTGAACTGTTTCAGTACGCAAGCCTTAGTAGTTAAACAGATTTAAACGTCCGATTGAACCTTTCTAAACTATTTTTAATTTTAATAGAATTTCAAATTAATCGATTCATAATTAAATGCTTTTATTCAATTTCAAATCATATTCAAATATTGTTTCATTCTATAAAATTCCATTTTTAACCCTTTCGATTAAAAATTTTTTAATTAAAAAAACAGAAATTTTTTAATATTCAGCCATATCTGACTGTTCATCTAAAATGAGCAATTATAAATGAAATATTCAAAACTAAACTATTTAAAACTGAATTGATTGAAAGCGTTGAATTTTTGTGTATATATAACAATTATTAATTTGAAACGACTTAAAATTAAAATAATTTAACTTCTAATTTAAAAAGCTTTCAGTTAAAAAAAATATTTCAAGCGTTCAATTTTTTATGTTTCCAACTTAAGATTGCTTGAAATGATATTTGAAAATTTACAAATTTATCGATTCATTCCTCAATTTAAAGCAATGAAAATGATAGCGTGGATTTATATTTCTTAATTAGAAATCTTTGAACTTTTCAGTTTAAAAGTGTTAAAAGCTTCCGCTTTATAAGTGAATTAATTGAGTGTTTGCAATAAAAATTACTGCATTAAAAATTGTTTCAACTTCAATTTTAAAAGCTTAAAATTAAATTTCAAATCTTTTGATTTCAGTTACCGTGAAAATTTCTTGCAAACCCGGAAAAACCGGGAAATGACCGGGAATTTTGTTTGTCGATTAAAACGGACTGAAACATTTTTAAAGGAATTTTAAAAGATATTAAATATAGTGTGTAGATAGTGTGTAGTGTATTTTATATGATTCCAAGGAATTTAATGAGATTTCAAATGATTTCGTAAGATTTAAAAGATTGCGAAGATTTCAAGGAATTTTACAATATTTGAGGGATTCATAGGATTTCAAAAGGAATAATAAGATCCCATACGATTATAAGGAATTTCGATTGTATTTCAGGGGATATAAAACAAGTGGAGAGCTTTCCAGGGATTTCAGAGGATTTAAAATATTTCATCATTTATGGAGATATTTTGAAAGCTATTACAGATTTCAAGATGTTTTACTGTATTTTTGTGGGATATTAGAGATTTTATCAATTTCAAGGGATATAAAAGAATTTTAAAGAGTTTAGGGTATTTTTTTAAATTCCGACGAATATAACGAGATTTACACAAGTTTTAAGGGTTTTCAAAGAATTTTGTGGGATTTTAGAAAACTTAAAAGGATTTTATAAAGGTATCCAGGATATCAATGATATTCCAAAGATTTTAAATTATTCCAACAGAATTCTAGAGAACTTTAGAAAATAAATTAAATTCTATGGGTCATCTAGGGATTTCTACGCATTTCAGGAGTTCTTAAAGAATTTCAAACGGATTTCAAAGCTTTTAGGATATTTTAAAGATTCGAAAGGGTTTCATGCGATTTTATGAGACATTTATATTAGGGTGATTCATTTTATAAGGCAAAAAAATTATTTTAGTCAACAAATTTTTCAAACAAAAAAATGAAAATGGAATAGGGTTTACAGGCCCTTTATTTGAGTTTTAACTTTTTTATTGATTTTGAATTGTTTTTATTTTCTCAATGTCCTAATTGTATATTAGGGTGGTCCAAAAATGCATCGGAATTTTTTTCGAACTTTCACGCATATCGCCCCTAAATTTTGTCGAATACACTAAATAAGTGCGTTTAAAAAAAAATATATTTAGAGGTTCCGCAAGGCCCATGAAGTAAATAATTAATTTTTAACTATCACCTCCAAAAGTACTCCAAAAGTTTTTTTTATACAAATTGTTTCTAATACATCAAACACTACATTCTACTGATAAATAGATATTTACATAAATTGTTTAAACAAGTTATCATTGTTTTTAGCAATTTTCTCTTAGAATAGAGTTAGAAAGTCGCGTTTTCTCCGAATTTTTCTATTTATTTTCAACTTTTCAGTTAGAGCTAAGCAATAATCAGTAACGTTTTTACAGAAATAATTGTTTAAGTCATTTATTATTATTTATATTAATATTCTCTTAGAATAATGCTAGAAAGTTATACTTTGTTCTCCAATTTTCCTTTTTTTCACTTAGAGTGAGGTAATAGTTAATGACATTTAGCAAACATAATTTTTTTAACAAATTATTATTGTCTATAAGTATCTTTTCCTATATTAATGCTACATAGTGGCGGTTTTTTTTCTGAAAGATTCCTTTTTTAATCCACTTTTCACTTAGTTAAGTAACAATTAATGTATGTTGATAAACTTGATTGTTTAAACAGTGTATTATTGTTTATAACTGTCTTCTCTGAGATAATTTCTAGAAAGTTGCGGTTTTTGCTGAAATTTTCAGCTTTGCTTTTTAGTTACTGAGAGCCTTGTTGTTATTAATATTTAATATTATTTCCTAACTAAAAAGTCACAGAAAAGATAAAAATTCCAGAAAACCCCGCAATTTTCTAGCATTTCTCTAAGAGAAGATAGTTATAAACAATAATAATCTGTTTCAACAGTTATATCTATTTAAATTGCAATAATTATCACTTCGCTCTAAGTGAAAAGTGGATAAAATTTGTATAATTCAGAAAAAACCGCATAATCCTAGCATTATTAAAAGAGAATATTATTAAAAATGATAATAAACTGTTTAAACAATTATGTTTGTTAATTTGAATTTATTAATATCTCATTCTAGTTGGAAGTGGACAAAAAGTGAAAAATTTGAGAAAAAACTGCAACTTTCTAGCATTATTCTAAGAGAATATTATTATATATAATAATAAATAGTTCAACCCATCATTTCTTCTAAAGTTAAGTGATTATTGCCTCGCTCTTACTGAAAAGTTAAAAATAGGTTTAAAAATTCGGAAAAACCGCCACTTTCTAACTCTATTCTAAAAGAAAACTGCTAAAAACAATAATAAATTCTTTAACAATTTTGTGTGAACATGTGATTATCAGTACAAAGTAGTATTTTGTGTATTAGAAACAATTTGTATTTGAAAAACAAAAATCATAATTAGCGTCAAAAACTTGCAAAACCCAATTTTTCACTAATGGGAATTTTTTTGGGACCCTATAAAACAGACTTATAGGGGTGATATTTGAAACTTAATTTTTTAATTTATTTTCCATGGCTAATTGCGAGAAGAAATGTAGAGTTGCAACTCGATTAATTTAATATTGAAGATTTTGAATAAATGTTACAATAACGTCTTTTTTTCTTATGGGCTTGCGGAACGACCTCTAAATATCATTTTAAGAAAAAACGACGTGGCTATTTGTATCGCTAGCGGGAGGAATACGCCTATAGGCTACCTCTGTGACTTTGACAACAGCGTTATCTGACACGCAAACTATTGGGTATCTCGAAGTTATTTGGGCAATGTTTGTGAAAAAAAGCAGTGAATATCAATTCGCTTTAATCAAAAATATTAATCTTCGGTTTAAAATTAATTGCTTACTATAAGATTTTTCGTTAATATTGAATTGAAATTCGAATTTCTTCCCAATAGTTCCAAATTGGTGGCGCTATCGTAGCTACCCTACAGGCGTATAATGTAGGTATCTTATTTAGCCCGGTAATTGTATGAATCGTGAGGGTATGTTATTCAGACCGCTAGTGGGATGAAAAAGGGAAATATATTTATTTAACCAAATACTTTTGGTCAGACCGTGCCCATTAGGAAATAAAAATTATGGTGTTATTAAATGATATTGAATTGCATGTCATTGCTTGTTATAAACTCCATTTCTGAGCTGACAGGTGAATGGTGGCGTCAAGTGCCAAACGGCGTAATTATGTTTCGACGGCCAATTTAATATCATTTACGAGTGAAAATAAAAAAATCAGCACAATTCCCATCAACAAATTTTTTTGGATAAGGTATTTCGCTTTCGAGTACAATATTTTTTTCCATTAGTCCTAATCCTAATTATGATGAAAATGGTGATAAGCGAAATTAAGACGAGCACTTTGATTTTCAATTTATTGTTTAAATGTTTAATAATAACATTTATCATTGACCGTGTGAAATTTTCGCATATTAGAATTTTTTTCTCTCTTACCGAGTAAAGTTTAAATAATTACAGGGTGCAAACTTTCACAGTCTTCCCCTTTTTTCTTGATTTATCCTTTTTTTTTTTTGAAATTCCCCTTTGTTCCCCTATTCTCAAAAAACTTCCCACTTTCTCTTTAAATATACGATATTTGAAAATACAATATTTTTATCACGCGGAAAATTCTCTGAAATAGTAAGTGTACCCATTATTGAATAATAATTAAAGCAATTATAGCACTTAAATACATTATTTATGAATTTTTCCTATTGTTTCAAAAATTATGACGAATTTGTTATATTCACAGCTTTTACTAGTGAACAATAATAAAAAATTACGAAATTTAAACATAAATTTTTTTCTCAATAACAATTTTTCGAAAATGCGCAAAAAGATGTTTTTTTTTTACTGAGTCATGCAGAAATTTAAAAAAAGTTGTATATATCGAACTTGAAATTTATTCAGCTTGAACCAAAGAAAGATTTTATCATTTTTCTATTTCGGAAAAATCTTTTGTCGTGATTTAGGATTTTTGGGATTCCATATTTTTGTTGCGATTTTAGAACGTTATAAACACCAAGAAAAATTTTTTTCCCATGAATAAAAAATAATAACATGTTTCTTTGGTTCAAGCTGAAGAAATTTCAGGTTCGAATCAATCCAAA
>JAABKJ010009870.1:0-11103 GCA_011634705.1 Andricus grossulariae
CTTTTATTTGTTTCATGAATCTTCAAAAAAAAAATTATTTTTTCTTTAAAGTGTTAACCAATGAATTGAGTTTTCAACTTAAAGCAATGAATTTCCCACAAAAATCTAATAGTTGATATTTCAACAAAATATATTTTAACCTAAAATAAAAAAACTGATTCAACCAACAAAATACTTGAATCCTCAACTGAAACAGATTAATTTCAACCAAATAGTTGCATTGTTAACTAAAAAACTGATTTTCTTCCAGAAAAGACGAAATTTCAACAAAATACATAAATTTGGAACCAAACAGTTAAATTTTCTATAAAATTGTTGAATTTTCGAACCGAAAATACCAATTTTCTACAAAAGAGTTGAATTTTCAGCCGAAATAGAATTATTTGTAACTAGACAGTTGCATTTTTTTCAAGGTAAAATTTCTACATAACAAAATAAATTTTCATTCCAAAAAGATGAATTTTCGACAAAAAATAGAATTTTCAAACTGAAAATACGAATTTTCAAAAGAAAAAGTTATTTTTTACTCAATAAGTTGAATTTTCAACAAAATGGTTCAATTTTGTGCTAAGAAAATTAATTTTTGACAACAAAAAGAATTTTCGACTAAAATTATGAATCTTCAACCAAAAAAATTAACTTTCAAGAAAGTTTTAACCAAGGAGTTGGGTTTTGAACCTAAAACAATGAATTTTCAACAAAAATATAATAGTTGATATTTCAGCAAAAAAAAGATTTTAATTTAATATAAAAAAGGCAGATTTAATCAATAAAATACTGGAATTATTCTAAATTAAAACAGATTAATTTTTAACCAAACTGTTGCATTTTTAACCAAAAAATACGAATTTTTAACAAAATAGATCAATTTGAAACCTAACAGCTTACATTTTCTTCCACACTGTTGAATCTTTGAACCCAAAATACAAATTTTCTACGAAACTGGTGAATTTTAAACAAAATAGGTTATTTTCAACTTAAGTGTTGAATTTTTAAGTTGAAAAAACTAGTCTCAGCCTAATTTTTAACAAATCAGTTGATTTTTCAACTTAATAGTTCAATTTTTAACTAAATAGTTAAATTTTTAGAAAAGAAAATTAATTTTTAACAAAGAAGGACGAATTATCAACTAAAATTATGAATCTTTAACCAGTAAAATTAACGCTTAAGAAAGTTTTAACTCAAAAAAGAATGTGATAGTTGATATTTCAACGAAAAGGATTTCAATCTATAATAAAAAACAGTTAGATTTAATCAACAAAAAAAATTTCCAACAAACTCTTTGCTATGATACTTTGCCATACTTTGCTGCATACTTTTTCCACTTTTACATTAATAGGATTTTTGTCGTAGAAGGAAATGGAAATAAACTAGGAATTCACATTTTTACTATTTGCCCATGATAAATAAAATGTTTGTGTGGAATCAACAAGAATATTAAATCATTTTGGTAGAAAATTTAAGTTTTTTGTATCAAATTCGTTTTTTTTTGTTTGTAACATTTCCAATGCAGAATCTTTTATAAGCGGAATAATACAACGAAATTTCAGATAAAAATTTCAGATTTGTTTATTTATTTCAACAAAAAATGATTTAACCAAAAAGAGAAAAACGATTTTTCAAGGAAATAGTTAAATTTTCAACAAAATAATTAAATTTTCAACAAAATAGTTGCATTTTTTACCAAAAAGACATTTTTTTAAACAAAATACATGAATTTGAAACTGAAAAAGATCAATTTTCAACCAAAAAAGGATGAATTTTTAATAAAATAGTTGAATCCTCAGCCAAAGAAGATTAATTTTCAACCAAACATTTGTATTTTTGTCCGAGCAAGATGAATTTTTACTATGACAAATGCAACTGCAAAAAAATAGAAATAGAAATCCCAGACCAATTTTACATTTTTCCTGACCCTTAATATTCAAAGACCAGAATCTGAATCATGTAAGATTTTTAAGATAGAATGTTTTATAAACGGAATGAAACAATTCACAAATTTAAATTTGTTATCATTTACAAATATTTGAAATGTCTCTTATAGAAATTCCCTGACTTTTGCAAGATTTGTTTCAAATTCTTGACTTTTCCCTGATTTCCAGGTTATCCCTGGCCTACGACCACGCTGGTGTAGTTATTATATTATAGTCTTTTTTACGTTATTATTATTTTTATTATAGTTTCTTCTGTCAAATTTTGTTATCATGGAAATAAAATCCATCAAAATAAACCTATGAATATTTGAATACTTTTGTAAGATTTTATCGTTACCCCATAACAATTAGTTTTTTTTTTCAATTACAAATACATTTTTATCTCTAGAAACAAATTTATCGTAAGATACAAAAGTCTCATCTCAAATTTCCATCATTTCAATTTAATCATTTAAAACAGCTCAATAGCTAATGGTTTTGGGAACATGAATAATTTGACTTTTTTTAATGTGTTGTATTTTTTTCCTAAAACTATTTTGAATACCTACTTATAATTCATACCTTAAAGCAATATTTTTTAATATAATTTTCTAAGACAATGTTGTTAACCGTGTTTTCTAATTAATAATTAATAATTCAGTATTTAAATATAAACGTCAAAATTAAAATTGATTTTAGGGCTACCATGGCAGACTGACGATTACTAGGTTTTTTCGCTATTCTTTATAATATTTTATTTTAAAAAGTTGAGTAAATATTTGGCTAAGATATCAGGTACATAACATTTTGACACATAAGAGCATCTAAAAATATTAATTTTTTTCATGTTAATAATTTCGATTTTATATATTCAAAATATCCAAATTTATTAATCATTGGGTTTATGTTTCAGGAGGGTACTTCCAACAGTAGAACCGGGATATATAAAACCATTATTACCAGATGAAGCACCTCAAACTCCAGAAAGATGGGAGGATGTTATGGCTGATATCGAAAGGGTCATTATGCCAGGTGTAAGTATTTTTTCATAATGTAATACTTTCTATAAATGTCTTTTTTGGTAAGTAATTTAATAAAGGACCAGGCACAAAATGTACATGAAATGGATCCATGTCGATTTTCATCAAACTTTGTAAAAATGTAGTTCTCATCGTCCAATTTTAACAAACCTAGCCCAATGTCTTAAAAACAGAAGGTCACAGAAAGATATGTTCCCTACAAAAGTTATTGCGCTCTGATGGAAAAATGCTAAGGAAGTCATGACCTTAAGAGGTGGGTCATTTTTCAAGGTCATTCAGGGTGAACTTCTCATTTTTTGCCGATATTCAGTCAGTGAAGACAATGAGCAGGTAATCAATATTCAGGAAAGGAAGACAAGATATTGTCATTATCTAACCAATAAACGCATGTCATCAGCAAGACTTAGTCAATATCTAGCCAACGATGACAAGAAATGAGCAGGCTGTGGTCAATATTCAACCAATAAAGGCAAGATATGAGCAGGCTGTAGTTGATTTGGACTGGTGGATTGGTTTTTTTTTATTAGTTTGTGTTATTTGGCTTGGGTTGGTTTGTTTTAATTGGTTGGTTGGTTTGCGCGGGTTATATGGTTTTGATGGTTATGGGTTGGTTCATTTGGTTGTTTTGAGTTGGTCGATTAGGGTTGATGGATTGGGTTTGTTTGGTTTAGTTAGTTTGGATTGGTTGGTTTTGATTAGTTTGTGTTAGTTGGCTTGGGTTTGTTTGTTTAAATTGGTTGGTTGGTTTGCGTGGGTTGGATGGGTTTGATGGTTTGGGTTGATTCCTGTGGGTCAGTTCGTTTGGTTGTTTTGAGTTGGTCGATTTGGGTTGGTGGATTGGGTTTGTTTGGATTAGTTGATTTGGGTTGGTAGGTTTTGATTAGACCCTGTGGGTCTGTTCGTTTGTGATGACTGGTTCTGGCATACTTGCTTGCGTTAGTTTCTTTGGATTGATTGTTTCGAGTTGGTACGTTTGGGTTGGTTCGTTTGGGTTGGTTAGTTCGGTTTGGTTCGTTTGGTTGTTTGTGTTCGATCGTTTTGAATGGTTCGTTTGATTTGGTTCGTTTCGGTCCGTTTGTTTGGGTTGGTTCATTCGAAATGGTTCCTTCGGGTGTTTTGTTCGGGCTGGTTCCTTTGGGTCAGTTCTTTGGCAACAAACTCCTCATATCTTGCCTTCATTGACTGAATATTAGCAACAGCCAGCTCATATCTTGTCTTCGTTGGCTGGATATTCACAATATCTTGCCTTCCTTTGTTAAATATTGATTTTCTTGTCTTTATTGTCTGAATGTCAACAACAAATGAGAAGTTCACTCTAAATGATGTGAAAAATTACCTGTATCTCAAACTCATGATTTCCTTAGAATTTCCCCTTCAGAGCACAATGACATTTGTAGGAAACGTTTCTTTCTCTGATCTTCTATTTTTAAGATATTGGTCTAGGTTTGCTAAAATGCTTCCAAGTTTAACCCTCTGTAAACCGAAAACTGTCCATTTTCGAACTTTATTCACATTGACCAATTTACACCCAAGTAATCCTAAAGACTATTTTGTTAAATAACTCTTTTTTTTGTATAAAATTAATTTTTTTAATTGAAAATTAATCGTTTAAAATTCGTCTTTTTGGTAAAATGGCACGAAAAATTCAATTAATAATGTATCTTTTTTAGTTAAATATTTATGTACTTTGATGAAAATTTTGGCTCGAAATTCAACTATTTGTTTAAAATTTTTGTTGTTGTTGAAGATTCATAATTTTAGATGAAAATTCATGTACTTTATTGAAAGTTTGTCTTTTTCGGTAGAAAGTTCATCTGCTTGGTTGAAAATTTAACTATTTCGTGAAGAATGAATTTTTGTTGGTTGAAGATTCATCATTTCAGTTGAAAATTAGGCTTGTTTGGTACAAATTTCATCCTTTTATTAAAAAATTAAAGTATTTGGTTACAATTTTCTTTTCAAAGATGCATAATTTTATATTAAAATTAATCTCTTTTTTTGAAAATGTAACTATTTTGTTGAAAATTCTTTTTTTTTCGTTCAGAATTAATTTTTTGAACTAACAATGTAACTATTCCATTTTTGGTTGAAAAATGATATTTTTGATTGAAAATTGATCATTTCTATTTGAAGATTCATGTATTTTATTAAAAATTCGTGTTTTGGTAGACAATTAATCTTCTTGGTTGAAAATCCATCCTTTTTGGTTAAAAATGCAACTGTTTCTTTCTACACTAATTTGGATTGGTTGAGGCTTCAGCAATTTGGTAGAAAATTAAACTATTTGGATGAAAATTGTTTTTTTTTTGTTGAAATTTATATTTTTATATAAATTCAACGATGTGGTTAAAAATTAAACTATTATTATGGCAATAAAACTTTTTGATACAAAATGAAACTATTTTCATGAAAATTTAATTTTTTAGTAGAAAGTTAACTTTATTGTTAAAACAACCTATTTTTGGGTACAAATTATACCGTTTTGTAGATAGTTCATCCTTTTGCCTTAAGAATTCAATGGTTTTATTGAAAATTGATGTATTTTGTTAAAAATTAGTATTTTTTTTGTAGGAATTTAATCTTTCTTCAAGGAAAATCATTTTCAAATCATCTTTTTTGAAACTTCTGAAATTCCTAAATATCTTTCAGATTCAATCAAATTATTCCTATAATTTTTAAAAATTGAAAAAATTGCCCTCAAACTTTCTAGAATCTTTTTTCACAATTTCAGATATTTATTCAAATGTTCTAAAATCTTTGAAAATTACATTTTAAAATTAATTTTTCCACATGAAAAATCATAATCCTTAAAAAGTTAAAAAATATTATTACGAAATCTTCAAAAATCTACATATTGATTGCAATTTTTTCAAATTTTCAATTATTCTTGAAATTTTTTAAAACTTCTGAATATATACTAGAATTATTTGCAATTTTTTCAAATATTTTAAAATGTTTTAAAATCTAGGTTTAAAATTTTTTGAATTATTTTTATATTTGAAATTATTTTTTAATGTTTTTAAAACTCCCTACTACCTCTTAAACTTCCTCAAATTTTTTCTAAAATATTCTAATCTTGAACAATTCAAAACTTTGATTTAAAATCTTCCACATTCTTTTTCGAAATTTCTTAATTTTTGAAAATAAAAAAAGCGGTTGAAATTTTCTTAGGAATCTTAAAAAAAAATTATTCTTTAGAAACCTTCCAAAATTCTTCAAAAGCTTCTTTTTCCAAATTGTGAGAAAATTATTTATTGAAAGCTAAGTTATGTAAAAACTTTGTCATATGTTAGTTAATACTTGAAAAAGTATTTTTTTTAAATCAAACATGGAAAACAAGGTATCGCAGACTCTTTTATCAACAAAATGTATTGATTTTTTAATTTTTTTTTATTTTTCAGTTGTGGGATAAGTATTTCTTAATTTTTGTATCTATATAAGAAATTTTTCTCAATAAAGTAAGTAATATTTTCTGAAAGTTTCATAATTTAAAAAAAAAATTCTAGAGATGAATCTGACTCTTTGATCTCAAGTTTATCATAAAATCGCAACTTTAATGGTAATAATACCTAACTTAAAAATTTTTTTTGTAGCAAAAAAAATTTGAGGGTCACATGACCCTTATCAATAATTTCCTGTATTTTAGAAGATGACACAATTGAAATTTTAGAAATGAAAATTTCAAAACTGTATAAGGTTGAATTTTCTGCATTAAGACTCTCATAGCGACCAAAAAATATTTTTTTTTATCTGGAAAAAAATAAGGGATCATTTGCTCGCCAAAAGAAAGAAATTTCCGACTCAAGGTTTTAGAAAATTAAAAAAAAAAGGGATTTCATGAGGGTCTCTACCAAGTATCTTTGTTATAAAAAACTTTCGTAAAATATATTTTCTTCTAAAAAAAAAACATGTAAATTTTTCAGGTCACTCACTGGGGCAGTCCAAAATTCCACGCCTATTTCCCCACCGCTCAATCTTACCCAGCAATTGTTGCTGATATGTTGAGTGGTGCTATAGCATGCATTGGATTCACTTGGGTAAGAATTTTCATTTTATATCGGTATGTATATATATTTGTAAGACTCTTGAAATAATTAATTAATTTAACCAATAAATAGATATAATAAAAATTGGTATTCTTAGATTGCAAGTCCAGCTTGTACCGAATTGGAAGTCGTGATGCTAGATTGGCTAGGCAAGATGATAGATTTACCAGCTGAATTTTTGGCTTGCAGTGGTGGCAAAGGTGGTGGAGTAATTCAGGTAATTAATCTTCACTGTGGAATGAAAATGAAAATAAAAAATTTATACTCTTATTTCAATCTATTTATATTTTTGCGTATAGGGAACAGCGAGTGAAGCCACTTTGGTCGCACTTCTTGGTGCTAAAGTGAAGAAGATTAAACAAGTCAAAGAGGAGCATCCTGATTGGTCAGATCCGCAAATTATTGATAAATTAGTCGCCTATGGGTCTAGTGAGTAATTAATTCTGATAATAGTTATTTAATTAAAATTCGTCAGCGTAAGCGCCGAAATCGGATTACTATTTTCACTCTTTTTATTTATCATTAAAATAGTATTTAATATTAAAATTCTATTGAGTAAACAGGGTGACTGAAAAACTTTATTTTCAAAATTCCCTGACTTTTCCGTTATTTTTCTCTGACCAATTTTTTATTTTTCATGACCATTATCATTCAAAGACCAGCATTGTAATCTTCTATAATCGAAATAAAACAATTACATTTCAGATTAAAATTTAAAAAATTTGAATTTATTTATTTGTTCTAACAGAAAAAGACGACTTTATACCATGAAAGATGAATTTTCAATCTAAAGGACGAATTTTCAACAAAACTGTTAAATTTTCGACCAAAAAGGATGGCTTTTTAAGAAAATCGTTAAAATAGTTGAATTCTTAATCACACTGTTGAATTTGTAATCGTTTTTCAAAAGCAGTTTAATTTTTAATTAAATATTTTTTTTTTTTCGACACTTGAATTTTCAATACAAAAGGACGAATTTTCTCTCCAAAGAGACGAATTTTGAACACGAACAAAAATGGGACTTTTTAATTGTCAAAAAATCGCAGTTTCAACCAACTTTTCACTTTATTTTGAACTTCTCAATGAAAGTTATGTGATAATTACTTCGAGGTTAACCAAGTCATTGTTTAAACAATGTATTTTGAATAACATTCTTTTTGAATAATGCTAGAAAATTGCTGTTTTTGTTCTCGAATTTCTGAACTTATTTTCAACGTTGCAGTTAGAGCGAGGCAAAAATCAATTAAATTTAACAGAAATAATCGTTTGAACCAATTATTTTTGTTTATAACTATCTTCTTCTCTAGCGATGCTAGATAGTTGCGGTTTTTTCTAACAATTTTCACTTTTCGTCTACTTTTCACTTAGTGAGGTAATAATTAATGCAAGTTGACAAATATAATTGTTTAAAAAATTGATTATTGTTTATAACTATCTTCTTTTAGACAATTTCTAGAAATAGTTATTGAATAATGGATTTGATGTTAAATCCCTCGTGTTGCTATGGTGTGGGAATGTGATATGTTTAGAATGAAAGTTGTGGTCTTTTTCTTTATTATGAATATATTTTTCTGAAAAAAAACAGACATTTGAAATATGCTTCAAATTTTCTATGGTCATCAAATTAAATGTAAATTTTTCTTGAAGTACTTACTGAGAGCCTTTATGTTAAAATTGATATAATTATTAACATGCATTATTTTTTCCTAACTAAAAAGTCAAAGTGAAGCTGAATATTTCAGAAACCCCCATAACTTTCTAGCAACACTCTAAGAGAAGATATTTATAACCAATAATAAATTCTTTAAACAATAATGTTTGTTAACTATCATCAGTTATTATTTCACTGAATAAAAAGAGATAAAATTCGGGAAAAACACAGCTATCTAGCATTAATAACGAGAATAGTTATAAACAATATTAATTTGTTTGAACCGTTCTTTTTATCGAATTGCATTAATTATTATCTCGCTCTAAGTGGAAAGTTGAATATTTCAGAAAAAACTTCAACTTTCTAGATTTATTCTAAGAGAATATTGTTATAAATAATAATAAATGGTTTAGACAATTAATTCTATCACATTGAATTGACTATTGCCTCGCTTTAACTAAAAAGTTGAAAAAAAGTTGAAAATTCGGAAAAAACCGTAACTTTCTAAATCTATTCTGAAGGAAAATTGCTATAAACAATGATAGATTGTTGAAACAATTTATTTCAACATCTGATTATCAAAAGAAAGAAGTATTGTATGTATTCAAAACAATTTGTATTTTCAAAAAACCACAAAAAATCATAATTAGTGCAAAAAACTCGCGAAACCCAATTTTTGACTATGGGGGTGATATTCAAAAAGTAATTTTTGTTTCCTATTCTATAGCTGATTGTGAAGAGAAGTGTTGAGTTTCATCTCAGATCACCTAATATTCATGATTCTGATCAAAATTTACAAAAATTTCTTTTTTATGGCAAATACGTGTTAAACTTAATGGGGTATGCAAAACCTTTAAATATCATATTTTTTTGTGAAATAAAGAAACACATTTATTTATTTGTACATTCGAACAAATTTGATGCTTTAATCAAATTTTCCAAAATATGATTTCGAAAAGTTTTTTAATGAATTAGCAATATTGATGTTATTAATTTTTACAGTCAGATGAGAAGCTTATATAATCTGTTTTTTTTTCAATTGTAACATGCTCGTGTTTAGAATAATTTTTTTAATAATGCGTTTTGATAAATATGAATATAGATAATCCAGTATGATAAATAAATATAAATCGTGAGATAAAAGGAAATCAATTCATATCGTTTGACAATTCACACACGTGTGAGAGATGTTAAAGGATAGTGTGTGAGGATAGGGTACTTCATCATGGAGCACTTTATCACCATGGTGACCACCTCAATACCCTCTTTTCATCTCCCCTCACCCAATATTAAATCTCAAAGTTAACAAGGGAGAGGGGATTTGTACGTTCTCTGATTTTCAATAAAGCTCCTATTCATTATCTTGATTTTTTCTTTGTTCTTTGATAGTATTCGAGAAAAAGAGAAAAGATATTAAACGCTTTCTTTCATAGGATAGTTAAATTTTGTTAATGCTACTTTTTTACAGTAGTGCACTCTACTTTTGTTGCTTTCGTTTTAAATCTTGAAAGTCCAAGCGAAAAAAGTTTAATTTTCTTGTTGATTTAATTAATAACAATAATAATTTTCCAATTCATTTATTCGCTTTGTCCATGATGAAACTCTTATGAATTTTAAAAATCATGATGCACAACTTGAAAATTAATTTTTTTTAACAACTCAGTTTCAAAATGCTAATTCGAGAATGCTTTAGTTTTTCAACTAGGTTGGGAATGATTTCATTTTTAATGCTTCAAGTTTGAATTCAATAAGTTTGAAACTTTCCGTTTAGAAAGCATATACATTTTCTTGATTTATTCTTTGTTCTTTGATAGTATTCAAGGAAAAAAATATATTAAACCCTTTCTTTTATAGGATACTTACTTTTTTTTTAACTTTACTTTTTTACAATAGTGCACTCTACTTCAATTGCTGTCTTTTCAAATGTTGAAAGTCCAAGAGAAAAAAATTTAATGTTCGTGTTGGTGTAATTAATTAATAATAAAAATAATAATTTTCAAATTCATTGATTCACTTTGTCTGGATTGAGACTCTTATGAATTTTACAAATCGTGATGCACAATTTAAAAATTAATTTTTCTAACGACTCAGTCTCAATATGCCAATTCGAGAATGCTTGAATTTTCAAACTAAGTTTGAAATTGTGAACTTGTAACGCTTTAAGTTTAAATTAATAATTTTGAAAGCTTTTATTCAGAAAGCATGTAAGGTAATCGTGATTCCAATTTTATTGCTTTTTATTTCATTTGAATGCATTTCATTTTCATTTGACACTGAAAAATGCTAAAAACAAATGGGTTTTATCATTAAATGTTACTTGAAACTTATTTTTTAATAGTGTATTGAAATTGTAACTAAGTTTCACGATTACACAGGCCGACAAATTTTAAAGCCAGAGACCAGACCTAATATTTCCGAAGGATTTTGATGTGCTGAATCCGAATCCGAGCTCA
>JAABKJ010009871.1:0-11103 GCA_011634705.1 Andricus grossulariae
GTTTGTATTATTCATGGTTTAGATTGTACACCCAACTACCACCTTTATGCGTGTATTTTGTTTTGCGAGTCGAAAATTATGTCCGAGTTAAGAAGTGTTTCGTTGTACGGTGGAGACTCATTGTTGTATCGTAAGTGATCTTACGTAATTAGTGGACTTTCCCTTAAGGGGTAAGTAAAAAAGAACATAATTTTTATTTGCAGTCTATTTAATTATTGTGTGCAACATTACAAATTTTTATATTCTTTACTAATTAAATAATGATATTAGAATGGCTTGGTACTGCATTTTTAGCCTTTCCTTGCCATTTATTTTAGCTTGGATTACGCACACACGATAAGCGTAGGTGAACACTGAGTGTTTGGGCAACATGAGTCTGATTTGGTTGGAGACCTTACTGTACATGCACAGCTTGGGTTGTCACACGTCTGGCCTGGGGCACGTTTGCATGGGCTCATTGCTAATGGATGTTTTGGCTCGTCCGCCATTGCTACTATCTCAATTAGTGCCAATACAAGAAGCAGGGTTACCACATATTTTGCAGAAGTCATTTTCGTCAACTGAAAACAAAGAAAAAATACAAGTTAAACTTTTGTTTTTGCTATTATTATTTTTAAAATGGTTCAACAGAGCCGTAACTACGGTAAAGATGGGGAATTTCTTCAAAACAAGTTCATAAAGCCTTGACATATATGTCCAATTACGTAACCATCATCACGATTTTACAGAAACTTTCAAATAATGTTGGAAGACATTAGGAAACAATTTTTAGCTGTACATATTTTTAGAGGTATACATTTTTAGTTTATAATAAATTTTTTTGAAAGAATGAATTATTTTGCTTTTGACTCACGTTGTTTTAGATGATTTTCCAGCAGATAAAGCGTGTTTTTGACAATAATGCGAAATTTGAAGCTGCAGCTGAAGCTCCAAGTCGTATGAATTGGTGTTGCCGATGTTTCCCTATTTATCGGATTCCGCTGCTTGACTGTCGTCACGACCTTTTCAGTTCAAACAACAAAAAAGCTCATTTGAAGCAAGTTCTTTTTCTATAATATTTTTCAGAGAGGTAAACACTTTTATTGAATAATACATTTGATCAAAAAGATGCACAGAACTTCCAGGCAGGCAGCTTTAAAAATAATTACCAAATTCGCGTGTTCGGTAGAGATTAGGTATTTTGTAATAAATTAAAAATTTTCTATGTTTCTATACTTTGTTTGTCAAAACTGTTTAATAACCCTGGCAGAGATAAGGAAATACCATCACATTCACATACATTTTCAGAAAAAAAAAAAATCGCACAACTTTTGCAGAGATAATGATTTTTTTGATCGATTTTATATTCTTTCATATTTTATGAAGACGACTGCGACTTTTTGAAAAACAAGTTCATAATTATTTTATATTTTCGAAACCTCGTGAATATTTTGCGTAACGTGAACATAATAAAATTTGACTGACAATTTTAAATACGCTGCGAGAAATTAGGCAATATTTTTCCATTTGTATGCATTTTTTAGAAGTAAACAATTTTATTGTACAATACATTTAATTGAAAGGATGCACAAAAGTCAGCCGCAGTTATTAAAAAAATGATCAATCTCACAGCGTTGGGTGAGATTAGAAATTAAAATTGTCCGAATCACGAAAAACAATTATGAATCTTTATCCAATAAAATTAATTTTTAACCAAGCAGCTCAACATTAAATCAACCAGTTGCATTTTTAAGCAGAGAAGAAAAATTTGCAACGCAAAACCTCATAGGTAATGTTTGCAGAAAAAAAGTAATTTTAATTTCACATGAACCAAGAAAGATGTCGCAGTAAAAAAACATTGTTTGAAATCAATTTATGGATTTTCAACCCCCCCAAAAAAAACAATTTTTAATCAAACTATGAAATGTTTATCTGGGAAAGATGAATTTTCAACAAAAATGTTTATTTTCAACCAAATAGTTGAATTTTTTACAAAAAGAATTTGGAAAATACAGAATATTTAGGAACTTGTTTTTTGAAGATTTGCAATCTCTACCGCAGTCGCGCGATTGATAGTTTTTCAATCTGCTGTTTTTTTTCCAATAAAATATAGTTTCCAATAAAACTATACAAAAACCTCTGAAAAATATATGCGACATATGAAAAACAAAGAAAATAAAATGTCGAACTTCTATTTATTTTTTAAAAGAATTTACAAACTTAAATTTGAGCTATAACTAGATTTTAAGAGCTGAGAACAACAAATTAAATGTTACTATCAGTTCATTTCTAAATTTTGTTATATCTTACTTTCCTAAGATACTTGAAAAAGTTCAAAAAGATTTTTGAAAATTTCAGATATGTCGGAAAAAATCTAGAAATGTTGAACGAAACTTTGTTATGTTACAACATTTTATAAAATATATGGAAACATTGAAATAAGTTAAAAAGATATTTTTATGACACATGCATGATTTCAGCCCTTTTCGAAGCATATGAAGCGGGACTAAAGCATTACTTTTTACTCCCGAGGGAGCAAAAAGTACTTTTTACTCCCTAGGGACTGAAAAGTGACGTCAGAGGTGAATAATGAAAGTCATATGTCTATGAGCTCGCATTTTACTATCATTAACCCACTCACCGTAAATACTGTGAGGAAATTTTGGTTACAGACAATAGAATTTTGAGGTTATTTATGGAAAGTTACCATATATAACTGATCAAATTACCGTAAATTACCATAAATTACAAAAAATGTTCAGAAATTTCCTGACATTTATGGAAATTTTTTAAAATGAATTTTGGGTAACTTATGTTAAGTCACCGTATTTACTTGTAAAATTACCATAAATGACCGAAAATTTGCATAAATTTTCGGAAATTTATGGAAACGGTTAAAAATGAATTTTTGGTAATTAATGGTAATTTTCCATATTGACCTGTGAAATTACCATAAATGGCCGAAAATTTATACATTTTTAAATTGTTTTTTGGGAAATTTAAGGTAATTTGTCATAAATCACCTCTGAAGTTACCGTAAATTACCAAAAATTTACGGCAATTTTTTCATTGAATTTTTGATAATTTGGAATAAGTTAACATAAATTTCATGCTTCTTTATTCAAAATCTAATATGAACTCAAATCATGACTGTATTTCGAGAAATGTCTGAAATCATCCATTTGTTATGAAAATAATATGCATAATATACATAATATAATGTGCATAATATATCATTAGGACTTTTAGATTTTCTGAATAAATTTAAATATATTTTGTACCTTTACGGAAATATTTTTAAGTTTAAAAATATTTTTAATCTATTCGAAGCGAGATATCTTTTAAACTCACTCGAATTGTTTTTACGATTTGAAAAATCTGTAAATGTATAAAAAGCCTATGAACTTGTTTTCACAAAATTCCTAATCTCACCCGAAGTTGTAAAATTGATAATTTTTTTAATTGCTGAGTCCGAGTCTAAAAAATGCATGCCTATACACAAATTTTATCTCCACCTGCGAAGGAGATTATAACAATTTTCAAAGC
Organism: Andricus grossulariae; assembly: GCA_011634705.1. Classification (NCBI taxonomy): domain Eukaryota; kingdom Metazoa; phylum Arthropoda; class Insecta; order Hymenoptera; family Cynipidae; genus Andricus; species Andricus grossulariae. The sequence continues at coordinate 3,526 of JAABKJ010009871.1, forward strand.
AAATTTTGTGATTCTACAAGATTATACAATATTTATAAACAATTCGAATCGGAAAAAATATTTAGGACTTTTAGAATTTTGGAATTTCTTGAATATCTTTTTCTATCTCGCTCTATGTTTTTTTTTTAAATTTTGAAGTGTAAATATTTCTTTTTCGAAATTCTGAAAATGTATGTATTCTATTTCAGTCGGAATATAGTTCTTTTAGAGTTGAACGTTCATTTATCACCTTTTTTGGGTTAAAATTTCAATTTTATTTTTTTAGAAAATGCATATATCTGGTTCAAAAATTCAACTATTGAGATAAAAAATAATTCATCTTAGTTGAAGATTCATCATTTCAGTTAAATATGAATTTCTTCGCTTAAAAATTTAACTATTTTTTTTTAATTAGTTTGCTTTTGGATTGAAAATGAATTTTTTCAACTAAAAATTCAACTATCATGTTTGGTTCAACATTCATCTTCTCAAGTTGAAAAATCAATTATTTGGTCGAAAATTTTTGTATTTTGTTGAAATTTAGTCTTTTGTGGTAGAGCATTAATCTTCTTGGTGACTAATTCACATTTTTCTGTTGAAAATTCATTTCTTCGGTTGAAAAAAGAACTATAAAATTGAAAATTTGTCGGAAAAAATCTAGAAATGTTGAAGGGAACTTTGTTGTGTTACAGTATTTTATAAAATTTTTGACGAAATTTATATACATTTTGTACCTTCACGGAAATACTTTTAAGTTTGAAAATATGTTTAATCGATTTGAAAAATGTTTACTATTTGAAAAATCTGTAAATGTATAAAAAGCTTATGAACTTGTTTTTAAAAAATTCCTAATCTCACTCGAAGTTGTGAAATTCATAATTTTTTAAATTGCTGAGTTCGAGTCTGATATAAAGAACGATGAATATAAAAATGGTTAAAGCAATTTATTTTATTTTATGTGACTCCGGTGCATAAACGCGTTTCAATACACCATTACACTTCGCTGTAATGTTTATTTCTTTTGTTAAAAATTAATTTTTTATGCTAAAAATTGTAGTCAATTTTGTTTACAAATTTTCTTATTAATATTTAATCTTGTTGGTAGAAAATTCGTTGGTTTAGTTGAACATATAATTGTTTCGTCGCAAATTCCTTTTATTTGCTTAAAAACTTATTTCTCTAACTGAAAATCAAACTATTCCAGTTTCTGTTGAAAATTTATATTTTTTAGTTTTAAATTTCGTCTATTTTGTTGAAAATGTGTCTTTTTTGGCAGAAAATTTATCTTGTTGATTGAAAATTCCATTAGAAATTGAAATATTTGGTTGAGAATTTATGTATTTTGTTAAAAATTACTCTTTTTGGTTGAAAAAAACGTTTTTAGATTTGAAAATTAATTTTTTTTACTAAAATTTCTACTATTCCAATTGTCATGAAAATTTTTCATTGATGAAAACTTAATATTTTTGGTTTAAAAATGATCTGTTTCGTCAAAAATTCAACTGCTTTTAATGTTTGATGTTAGAAATTATTTTCACTAACTTGCAATTAAAGTATTCTATTTTTTGTTGAAAATTCATCTTGTTTATTTAAAAATTTGCCTTTTTTTGGTAGAAAATTCATCTTTGCGTTGAAAATTCATTTTTCTGATTGAAGATGCATCATCATAATTAAAATTTGATTTCTTTGGTTAAAAATTCAAGAGATTTTGTTGAAAATTAGTTCCTTTTTGCTGAAAATGATTTTTTATACTAAAAATGTAGTAAGTTCATTTTTGCTAGAAAATCCACTTCTTTTGTTAAAAAATCGTATTTTTTAATATTAAATGTATTTTTCAATATTTTAATTGTTCAGATTCAAATTTTGGAAACAAGTTTACAAATATGCCATATACATTTTTTTTAAACTCTTAGGAAACTTTTAATCATTTTAAAGATATTATGAAGGCTTAGAAGTTTTGAAATTCTTGAAAATAATTCTAATTTCGTAAAGATTAAAAAAAATTCCAAACCAAATTTAGATTGCCGAAGGTTTTAAAGGAAATGAAGACATTTTTTCAAGAATGTTGAACATTTCCAAAAGAACATTTCAATAGATTTCTGAAACCACAGACAAAAAATCTGGAAAATTTTAAGAAAATTTCCTTATTTCTAAAGATTTATCCAAATTTTGAAAAAAATTCGATTGAGCTTTATAAATAGTTAAGAACTTCATAAGGTTTGAAGATATTAAAAATATTAAGAAACTTGAAAAGATTTTCGTAAATGTATAAAATAATTTTAAATCCTACCCAAAAATCTAAAAGTCCACAATATCTTTTGAAGTGATTCGGATTTTTCTACCAATTTTTAATATCCTGTAAAATAACAAAACATACATGCCTAAAAAAATTAATAATTCTTCAAATTATTGATTTCATAGCATTTTTAGTAGTATTTTTTGTGTGCTTTTTTTTAGCTAATATTTTTAAAACTTGCATGTCAAAAGATTTCATTATCGCTGAAAGAGATTAGAAAACAATTTTTAGTTTGCATACATTTTTTAGATTAATATTTATAGTTTCATTGTATACAAAATTTTTTCGGAGAAACAGCAATTTGAAAAATTATCAAACTCGAGACCGCTATAAAGATTGCAAATTAAAAAAAAAACAGTTTTATAAATATTTGATATATTCGAAACTTTGTATATATGTCAAATAACTTGAAAATAATTGAAATATTACTGAAACTTACTAAAATTTTCAAAAAAGCAGGAAAATACTGAAAATACATAATTATCACTACTTATTAAACAGATAATTTCGGTAGAGATAAGGAATTTGGTAATAATAAGTTCAGAAATTTGTTATATTTTCAAAACTTTGTATGTTGAACATTATATGTATCTTTGATGTAAACATGATATTAATATCACTAAAATAATAATCAATAATAATAATCATATTATAATGACAAATATAGTTATTTAGTTGAAAATTCATGTTTTATTAAAGAATCCTCTTTTTTTTTGGTTAAAAATTAATTTCTTTTGGTGAAAAATTAAAATATTTGGTTCAAGATTCAACAATTTATATGAAAGATTAGGTTCTTCCTTCACAATTCATTTATTTATTTTTTTGGATAAAAATTAATTTCTTATATGAAAATGTAGCCATTCTATTTTTTGTTGAGAATCTTCCCATGAGAAGTTGAAAATTTCACTATTTAGGTACAAAATTAATTTTATTTGTAGAAAATTCATCCGTACTATTTTGTGAAAGATTTGTCTTTTTTCCGTTGAATTCTACTAGTAGATAATTCATTTTTTTTTATAATAAAATTGTAAAACCACAAATTTAAATATTCTACTTCGGTTATAAATTTATGTTTTTTAGTTGAAAATTCAAGTATTGGGTTAAAAATTCATGTATTTTGTCAATAATTTATTTTTCTTTGTAGAGAAATTAATATTTTTGTTCAAGAAATCCTCTTTTTGGTGGTCAATTCAACTTTCTTGTTAAATGTGAAACTCTTTTCTTGAAAATTAATTCTTTTAAGTTTTATAGTTTTGCTTAAAAGTGTATCTCTTTGATTGAAAATTTAATTATTTTACTAAATACTCGTTTATTTTTTTGGTAAAAAATCAACTTTTTTCTCTGAAAAAGTTATTATTCCATTTTTGGTTGAAAGCTGATATTTTAAATATCTTTAAAACTCATCTATTGAAATCTTCTTTTGGAAATGTTCAAGATTCTTTAAAAAAATGTCTACATTTTCTTCGAAATCTTCGGCAATTTTGGAAATATTTTGATATGCTCTAAAATATTTTTGAATATTCCTCTTTTCTTTTACGTTTTTTGAAATATGTACCAGGTTTCCAAAATATAGCATATTTATAAACTTGTTTTTAAAAATGTTCCAATCTTGTCTGTTTCATACTATTGGTTATTTTATAAACTTTCCCATTTGAAAATTTTTAATTTTAACTTTTTATTATATTTACGTTATTCGAAATATGTGCGAGATTTCGAAAATATAAAATATTTATGAACTTGTTTTTTCAAAATTCCCAATTTCTAACATATTCGTAAGATTGACAACTTTCTGATTTGCCACTCTTTTCGGATAAAATCTAGTATAATATAAAATTATACATTTAACTTTACAAATTGTATGCCAGCGAAAAACAATTCCTGATTTTTTTCTATTGTTATTCAAGTATTATTGTATTATTTTTATAATTTTTGGGTCATAAAAACATGAATTTTCGACAAAAATATGATTTATTAACAAAGAAGTGCATTTCCTAGCAAAAATAATCTAACTACATTTTCAGTAAAAAAAAATAATTTTCAAAAAAGAAAACTAATTTTGAACAAAATTTCTCGAAAGTTTTAACCAGAGAAATTAAATTTTATCTAAGATGATGCATCTCCATTCAGAAAAATAAATTTTGAACCAAGTATTTGAGTTTTGACCAGAGAATAATTTTCGACCAAAAAAAAATAATTTCTAACAAAATAGATGAATTCGCAACAAAACTTTTTTATTTTTGATTGAATTTTCACCCAAATAGTTGAATTTTTAAACAAAAGAGTTAATTTTCTCCAAAAAAAAGACAAGTTTTCAACAAAAAAGATGAACTTTCAACAAAACTAGAATAGTTTAATTTTAAGTTAGAGAAATAAGGTTTTAACCAAAAAGATTAATTTTCTACCAAAAAAGAATAACTTATAAAACAATATATAAATTTCTAATCAAATTTTTTGAGCAAATGAAATGAATTTTCAACGAAACAATTAAATTTTCATCTAAACAAATAAATTTCCTACCAAAAAGATTGAATGTTCATAAAAAAATTGAGAAAAATTTACTTATATGTTTAGTTTAAAAAATTAATTTTCAACAAAAAACTGATTTTCGAACAAAGAAATCAATTTTCAACCAACGAGAATAATTTTCTATCACAGAAGAATGTTTTGTAACAAAATATATGAATCATTAAACAAATAGTTTAATTCTTAATGGATTTTTTAACCAAGTAGATGAATTTTTGAAAAAAAGGTGAATTAGTCACCAAGAAGGTGAATTTTCTACCACAAAACAGAAATTTTCAACGAAACATGGAATTTATAAATTTTTACTGAAGAAAATAACATGAAAAAAAATGTTACAAAATTGTTACATTTTGAAAAAACAAATAATTTCCATCTTGAAACTTGAAAAAAAACTTAGAGCGAGTTAGGAGATGATATTTATGAAATTCAAAAATTCTGAAAGTCCTGAATATTTTTTTCTGATTCGAATTGTTTATAATATTTTGTATAATTTTTTAAAATAACAGAATTTGATTTGAAAGTCTTTATATTCTCCTTCCCAGGTAGAGATATATTTTTTTTTTGTACGCATGCATTTTTCAGACTCGGAAACAGAATTTGAAAAATTATCAATTTCACAACTTCGGGTGAGATTAGGAATTTTGTAAAAACAAGTTCATATGTTTTTTATACATTTACAGATTTTTCATATCTTAAGAACAATTTGAGTGAGTTTTGAAAGATATTTAGGAACTCCAGAAGCTGTGAAGAGATTGGAAATTTTGGAAAATTACCATAAATTACGTAATATTCATTTTCAAAAATTTCCATAAATTTCCGGAACATTTTCGGTCATTTATGTTAATTTGACCTGTAAATATGCTAAATTACCACAAATTACCAAGATTTCATTTTTTACTATTTCCATGAATGTCCGGAAATTTATGCGAATTTTCGGTCATTTATGGTAATTTTACAAGTAAATACGGTAACTTAACATAAATTACCCAAAATTCATTTTAAAAAATTTCCATAAATTTCCCAAAATTTCCTCACAGTATTTACGGTGAGTGGGCTAATAATAGTAAAATTCGAGCTCACAGACGTATAGTTTTCATTATTCACCTCTGACGTCACTTTTTTGTCCCTAGGGAGAAAAAATTACTTTTTACTCCCTAGGGAGTAAAAAGTAAAGCTTTAGCCCCACTTCATAGGCGTCGAAAAGGGCTGAAATCATGCATGTGTCATAAAAATATCTTTTTAACTGATTTGAATGTCTCCATATATTTTATGAAATGCTGTAACATAACAAAGTTTTGTTCAATATTTCTAGATTATTTGCAACATATCTGAAATTTTTAAAAATGTTTCTGAACTTTTTAGGTATCTTAGGATAGTAAAATTTAATAAAATTCAAAAATGAACTGATAATAATACTTATTTTGTTTTTCTCTGAGTTTAGAATCTAATTATAGCCCAAATTGAAGTTTTCAAAGGCTTTTAGCAAATGAATAGAAATTCGACATTTTTCTTTTTTTTTTCTTCATACTTCGCATACCTTTTTGAAAGGTTTTTGCATCGTTTTATTGAAAACTAAATTTCATCGAAAAAGCAGCAAATTGAAAAAATGTCAATCTCTCGACTGCGATAGAGATGGCAAATCTTTAAAAAACAAGTTCATAAATATTTTGTATTTTCAAAAATTATTTGGTGAAAGATCATTTTTTCAATAACTGCGGCGGAGTTTTGTGAATCCTTCCAATAAAATTTATTGTTCAATAAAATTGTTTACTTCTGAAAAATACATACGAATTAAAAAGTATTGCCTAATTTCTCGCAGCGTTATTTAAAATTTGCAGTCAAATTTTATTATGTTTACGTTACGCAAAATATTAACGAGATTTCAAAATGATAAAATATTTATAAACTTGTTTTTCGAAAAGTCCCAGTCGTCTTTAGAAAATATCAAAAAAATATAAAATAGTAAAAAAAATCATAATCTCTGAGAAAGTCGTGCCATTTTCTTTTTTGTTTAGGAAACTTATGTGAACGTGATGGTATTTCCTAATCTCTTCCAAAAATATCAAACAGTTTTGACAAACAAATTAATAAAAAATATAAAAAATTTGAAATTTTTTTTACGAAATGCCTAATCTCTACCGAAGACGTGAACTTGGTAATCATTTTTTAAACTACAGCCTGGAAGTGCTATGCATAAAACTGTTTACCTCTTCAAGAAATAGCGAAGAAAAACAAATTGCTTCAAATGAGCTTTTTTGTTGTTTGAACTGAAAAAATAGTGACGACAGTCACGAAGCGGTATTGAATAAATAGGGAAACATCGGCACCACCAATTCATACGACTTAGAGCTTCAGCTGCAACTTCATATTGTACATGATTGTAAAAATCACGTTCTGAAGTTAACGTTACCTACTGTGATATCATAGAAAACGACGTGATTCAAAACCGAAACAATTCATTCTTCAAAAAAAATTTATTATAAAATAAATATGTATACCTCTCAAAATATGTAGAACTAAAAGTTGTTTCCTAATCTCTCCCAACGTCATTTGAAAGTTTGTGCAAACTTGTGAATATATTCACGATATTCGACATATGCGTAAGGCTTTACGAACTTGTTTTGAAGTAATTCCCAATCTCTACCGTACTTGCGGCTCTTTTGAACCATTTTCAAAATAAATTTAAATTTAAAGCTTTTTCGTGTTTCAATCGTGTGCAAAACTACGAAACTTGCCGACGTTTCGTGAACATTGCAGTTCACTTCTTCAGGGCTGACCTG
>JAABKJ010009872.1:0-11102 GCA_011634705.1 Andricus grossulariae
AAAATTCGTCCTTTCCGGTCGAAATTAATGTTCTTGGTTGAAAATTCAACTATTCCAGTTAAAGATTGATCATTGTAGTTGAAAATTCATCTTTTTTGTTTAACATTAGGCTATTCCAGTTGAAGATTCATCATTTTAGTTGAAAATGCATCAGTTTGGGGTTTTTAACTGAAAATTTTACTGTTTCATGTTTCGTTCAAAATTGATTTTTTTTAGTTCAACATTGAACTATTTGATTAAAAATTGATTTCTTTAGTTGAAACTTTAACTACTTGGTTTAGAATTCATGTATTTCATTGGAAATTCGTATTTTTCGTATAAGAAAATTGATCTTCTTGATCCAACATTCAAGTATTTCGTTAAAAATTCATCTGTGTCGTGGAAAATGCAATATTTGTAAAATAAACATTTTCCAGAGGTTTTAATTGAATTTAATATAGTGCCCACAGTAATTTTACGTACATATGAATAATTATATTCTTAGTATTATTTAATGACTTTATTAATCGATGGTTCTAATATGTTTAAGAGTATCTTACTGTATAATTTGCCAACGTTTTCTAAATTAGGCATAGTAATTCGAGAAACTGAAAAAAACCTTATTTATAATAAACTGGCAGTAGTGTATACATATACCTGGAAGAAACTTCGTAACATGGCAAAAACCTGGAATTGTCAGGGAATTTTTATGCAGGATTTGAAGAGACACCCTGATATCAAAGTAGCCACATAAAAAAAAGTATAATGTTTTTCTTTGTAATAATAATTTGTTTAGAATTCAATCTCGTGTGAACAGTCAGTGGAAAATTAAAATATCTGTATTTTGTTGTGATCACAAAACATTTCCAGTGATATCATTTGAAGGCAATAATAAAAAACGACCACTTTCTAATTATAAATGGTTAAACTATGCATTTGTTTATTAAATTTCTTTATGCCAGAAGCAAATGATATCGATGGACAATTCTTCGTCACTAAATATCACCGCTTATGTCATTTGAAGACGATTAGAAAGAAAAACGAACACTTTCTAATTATAAATGGTCAAACAATGCATTTGTTTATTAAATTTGTCTACGACAGAAGCAAATAATATAGATTGACAATTCTTCGTCACTAAATATCACCGCTCATGTAATTTAAAGACGATTAGAAAGAAAAACGAACACTTTCTAATCATAAATGGTCAAACTATGCATTCCTGTATCACATAAACATAAACAAATAATATCGACTGACAAGTCTTCGTCACTAAACGTCACCACTTATGTAATTTGAAGACGATTAGAAAAAAAACGATTGCTTCCTGCCTATAAATGACGGAACTGTACATTTCTTTATAAAATTTGTTTATAAAATGAAGAAAATATACCATTCAACAAATTTCCATGATGAAACATGATCCTGTTTATAAAATCAAGCAATTTCAACTTAAAAATATACTTTGCAAGCAAAATTTCCAATATCTTGAGGTTTGGTTAATATAATTTGTTTGCAACAAGTAGATTCGATGTCCTGTAAATTATTTATATTGTTTGGATATTTCGACATTCATTTACGTCGCGGTTTCGATGTAATTTAAAAAAAAAATTAGGAAAATGGGTCAATATTCTCAGTATTAAAGGTAATCTTAAATAAAATGCAAAATTACCAAGCCTCCCAACAGAAATTGAACGGGTTAACCGATTTTTTTCTATCTTTTTTTAATCGTCTCGTCATTATGTAAGGAGTCTAATGCAGCATATGAAAATTCAATTTTTTAATATTTGAACAATTACCAATTTCGCTCAACTGAATCGAATCATGTAACGCTCTAACAATAGGAACCACTAAAAAAAAAAAGAATTTTTTACGATATTCGTATCATATTTTTCTATACATTTATGGTTTTTAATCTACCTGGTAAAATCCGTTTTGATGCAAAAATGAAAAATGTGGCAACTTTACTCGTTTTCAAAGCGGACATATGCAAAAGACTCCGTTTTTAATTATCAATATTTATCTTCACAGACTCAACGTCGGGTTAAAAATTTACAAGGTCGTTGCATAATTATCTCCAACATACAGGGTGCCCTAGACTCAAATGTCCGGACTTATATAGCTGTATAAAAATAAAAAAATAGAAAATTCCTTTTCCAAAAATCAGTTCGAGTTTCAGTTGTTTAGTTATAAAATATTTATGCTGGGCCAATAGGAGCTCCATATAAGCAGTCGCGTGTGCGTGGGCGGGATTTTAACGCAGTGTTATCGAAGCGAGCGCAGAGGTGGGATTATCGACGGGAGAACACTACGTTGGAATCCCGCTCACGTACACACAACTGTTTATACGGCGCTCCTGATTCGACCACCTTAAATATTTTGTAACTTAAAAATTAAAACACTTGAGTCTGGCACACCCTGTAAATTGTGAAAATTTAAGGTATTTTGTAAAAAAAGTAATATTTCGCGTGAACTACTTTAAAACTCATGACTTAAAAACTCTTATAGAAAAATTAAAATAATATGAAAAATTTTTACCTTATTTTAAACTCTTTTCCGAGTGACGTTTATTGAAAATTTTTATTTGTTTTTATGATACTTAGATCCATTTTCGACAATGAGATTCAAGTCATTATTTAGCTGGTATTTTTATTTACTAAAGGGTTTTCCGATTCGTTTAATTTTGGAATTTTATAAAATTATTGTTCTTTCACAAGGTTGAACTTATTTTTAGCTTTTTGATTAGGTTTATCCAATTTTTGTCGTAAGTTATATTTTAACCTCTAATATCAATGGAAATTAAAAAAATTACTTAGATCCCTTTTTGAAAACTATCATACTTCGTAATCAATTTTTAGATTAATCAGAGATTATTAATATACTTTTTATCGCAGAATTCAGGAGAGCGCATGTAATAGGCCATTTTTGCGTATTTAGTTTCATTTTGACCTAAACACAACTTGAACCCCTCTTTGACAAACGGCTTTATTTGCTTCGTGAACAAATTATGAAAATTTGGTATTTTCTGGGATTAATTACACAGAATATTTTAACCTTACTGGGACCAACAGTAGGTAGTTCCTGTCGATTCTTAGTCGCCGAACCCGAATCCTTAGGCGAAATCTTTCTATCACGTCAGGATTTTGAGAAAATGGAGGTCAAATGCGTTTTTGGAAATTATTTTGAAACAATGTAGGGCATGAACCTAATAATCTTGAAACTTTTAATGTGGCTTAATTTAGAACTTTAACCTTCTACTTTTAAATTATTAGATTAAAAAAAATGTTGCTCTCACGTATCTTGAGCTGTAACAGGGTTTTGCTCTGCGCGCGCTAGCTTACCATTTTCTCACTACGCTGCCGGGTGGTGAGGAGCGATGAACGAGCGCGCGCAGTTTCACGAAATGTGGCATGTACAGATGATCAAAAGAGGTTAAATGGATTAAAATTATACCTGTTCGTTATTTAGTTCAAATCGATCTTTTTTCGAAACGACGTAGCTGAATTCTCATCAGGCCCCCTAAGGCTCCATGCATTTTAAGTTTTTGAATAGAAAGTACCTTCTAAATTCATACCGCGTCATTTGCTGTAATTTGTAGTTACATATTTCAATTATGATTATATTTAGTTCTCCTACAGAATTATTTAGTCATCGAAAGTAACTGTGGAAAGCTAATTCATGTTTTTGCAATCATTTTATTGGGGTATATATTATAATATTGGTATGATAATTTTAAACATCGAAAGTATTATAGGAAATTATATAATTACTTCTGGAGAAGGAGAGGACGACTGGCAAAGAGGAAAAGACGCATGAATAAACAGTTACTATCGATGACACTGAATAATTATTTACAGGATCTAAATATTAATCACAATTTAACCATTGAATGGAATCGTCATGTTTGGCCCTTTAAACGGTATCCTGGGATCACTCGTGTCTGGCGCTTTGAAAAGTGCTGTAAACTGCTGTAAAAAATTCCGCAAAATTCACGAAATCTCATCAACTATCCTAGTATAAGGAGCAATCACTATATTGCAGATTTGATCATTTGTTTAAACAATGTAATCAAATAAACAAATAAAAAATTAGGAATGCACCATTTTGTTTAAAAAATCATCACTTTGGATGTAATTTATTTATTTTTTAAATCAAATGAGAAATTAAAGCTTGAGAATGGTACTTTGAGAAAAAAATTGATATTATGTATGAATAAAAGGAATGCTTGTATCGTCGGGTCACTCGTGCCTTTTCCGAATTTCGACTGGCACCTACGAATGCTGACACGCTAGCAAGGGGAGGAGGTTTAGGCAAGGCACGAGTGACCCGACGATACCATTTAAGGATTAAACATATAACCACAAGTGACACTTGAACCACAATAACAGACACTCTCAAACATATAACGATCACTATTGATGAGGGTTTTGCTCGTGTTGAGGAGAATGTACCGCAGCGGTAGGGATCGAGAAGGTACTTATTATTCGAAAACTTTGACGCGTGAAATAGATCCAGGCTTGGGGGGCCTGGTTCTCATCGAAAAAAATCCGATTCGAACTGACCGATTCTAAAGTCGAATTTCTTGTCTTTCCACGCGCTCCGTTTATGTCGAAACAAAACCGATTCGAACTGATATTACAACAACTTCTATTTGAGCCATTTTCAAAGAAAAATGGGCTGAAAGAAAAGTTTCTAGCACAGTGTTCTAAAATAAAGAAATTTCTCATTTTACTTATTTTTCAATTACTGATTTTATCCACTGATAACAAAAAATAACACCATATCATAGAATTTTTATTTATTATTGCGCTTCTTCATTTCAAGAGTCTCGTGATTTGAAAAATGACGTCGGATCGGGTTTCGGATTCACAACCGGACCTGAAATTAAATTACAGCTCTCCTCGGTTAAAAAAATCCGGAATGTTTTTCACAATATTTAGATACAGAAAGGGGAAGAGGGGTAGAAGCAGCGAGGGTTAGAGACAGGGGGAAATCAATGCTTAATACAGCTTAATGTAGTTTCCATGGACGAATAGTAAGGAGTAGTTTCTCCGTAAACAAGAAGTGGTCTTGAAATTCTACAAGAATTCGGAGAGAGAAACACAATAGCGCCATTATACGCGCAGCCTTGAAACACTGAAATCTCGAGTGCCCGCAGAACCGCTCTAAGAGACTCTCGGATGTTTCCAGTTCTAGTTTCGTTTGCCTTCACGCATTGGAGATATCGATCCTTAATATTTCTGCGTGGTAGTTTCTTATCGCTGACGACTGTGCAGAAAATTCTCAAGACTGCGCAGTACAGTTCTATTATACTAAGAGCTGCGCTGTAGTTGTCTGTCGTGTACAGCGCTGTGCAACATTATCCTGCAACATCTATGGCTCCACAGTAGTCTTTAACAATACACATGGATGCGCAGTAGTATTATACCAAAACCGGAGATGCGCAGTAGTAGTCTACGATAAACAGGGCTGAGCAGTAATGTTATGCTTGAGTCTATGCAGTAGTCTTCAATAATGTACACAGACGCGCAGTAGTATTCTACAATAATCAGAGCTGCGCAGTATTATTCTACTGTACGCAGATCTGTCCAGTAATTTTCTGCCATACTTATGGATACACAGGAGTCACCTACTATGCGATAATGACAGCGCAATAGTCTCTCACAATTCACACTGCTGCGCAGTGGTATTATACCATCAGCAAGGCTGCGCCGTAATGTGCAGTCATACTTATTGCTAAATAGAAGACACCTACAATCCACTTTTACAATCCCATGGGCTCGCTTCGCACCAACGCACGGTTTTTAGTCTTTGAAGATAATTTATAAAAGTTTATTTAAAATTTAGATTTTTTAATGTACGATTTTTGTATGCATTTAATAACGCAGTGTTTTTGGGTCAAAAATCTTTATTAGCATAGAATATGTGCTTTAATTAAGTACTATAAAACTCTACTGAGCAGTCGTTAGTGAAGCGAAAGTGAAAAAATAGATACCTCGCACTATATATATTTTTATACACATTATAGAAAGGATTAACAGAGATCAGAAAATTTGATTTGTCAAAATTTTAAAGATCTCTAATCAAAGAAATATGCTGTTAACATATACTTAAAAGTGATAAAAATCCAATTTTCGGAACCTTGTTAGTCCATGCCACAATTCTTATTGAAAATACACATAATACGATGTACATATTTTTACACTATTGCTTAACTTAGGACTGATCAGTAAAGTTTTACAGTATTTCATTAAATAAAGCCCATCTTCTATACGAATGAAGATTTTTGACCACAGAGCACTACGTTAAAACATGTATAACACAAAATGTTACATTAACAAATCTAGATTTTGAATACATTTTTACAAATTCCCTTCACAGGTTATAACAAAGCTATAAGTCCTCCGCGTTCATACGGTCCTCCGGGCCAGGACAAGGAGTGGGGAGAGGATCCACGTGAGGTTCTCCTCTCCAAATTTACATCTCCGCCGCGACAGTTCTCGTTTACCTGCCCGCTCGAGGAGTTCGCTAGTCTCGAACCTACCTTTGGTGACGCGAAGCTACCCGGGTCTCACCCAACACAGCTTCACTGACTCATTCCCAGAAAGTCCACCAGCTACTCTCCCCGGTCACGTAGAGAGTAGCCGATGGACTTCCTGGGGATGAGGTAGTGAAGCTGTGTTGGGTGAGACCCGGGTGGCGTCGCGTCGCAAAAGGTAGGCTCTAGAGTAACGAACTCCTCGATTGGGCAGGTAAACGAGTAGTATCGCAGCTTCAATTTGAGCCGTTTTCGCAGAAAGTCGGTCTAAGAGAAAAACTTCCAGCCACGCTTTCATCTAGGAATAAATCTGTCTCCTTGTAGTACTTCGTGCTCCCAGCATGGTAACTATCTTCTCTCTCCTCTACTTCCTCAATTGCATCCCCTTGCCCCAAAAATGATTTTTTGGATAAAATTTAGAAATTCTGTATGTGCCGGGTAACAATGACTTGATTTCGACGCATAGACTGGCATTAAAAACGGTAATTTCAATACCTTTAAATGCATACCAGTTGAATTTTTCTAAGCTGATATTATGGTTGCATTTTTCTTCGAAATATAATTAAATCGCATTGACTGGAAGTGATTCTATTCAATATTTTACCAACAGCATTAAATGGTATTACAAGCAAATCACACTATTTCATTGAAGTTCATGCACATTAAAAATGATTTAGGCGAAAAGAGTTTTATACAGTAAAGTGCATTCAATGGCATTTCGGACGAAAGCGCAATTGGTACGGATTTAAAGGTATTGAAATGTCCTCTTTTTCTAAATGCCAGTCTATGGATTGAATACCCAACCTCATGGTTTGCAGCTTTATTAGTTTCGAGGGTTTAGTAATCCCAGGCTAAAACCCTTATGATTGCGGTCGACTGTCCGTATGTCGTACTTTTTTCCCGCCAAAACCAAAAGTTTCTCACTCAAAAGGGTATAACCGACAAAGTTTGGCTCAACAAAAAGGCACAGGGCCGAAGTTTGGCACGCCAAAAAGGGCATGCGCACCAATGTTTGGCACACTGAAAGTGCATAAGCGCCACAGTTTGGAATATCAAAAGGGCATAAGTGCCAAAATTCGGTAACCCAAAAGGGCATAAGCATTCAAGTTTGGAATTCGAAAAAGGCATTCGCGTCCACTTTTGGAACTCCAAAAGGGCATGAACGTCAAAGTCTGGTAACTCGAAAGGGAATTAGTGCAAAAGTTTGGCACACTAAGAGGACAAAAGCCCTAAAAGTTTGAAATATCGAAAGGGCATAAGCGCCAACATTTGGTACTCCACAAGGGCATAAGCGCCAAACTTTGGCACTTTACAAGGGGTTTGAGATAAAACAACGACCTTGAAAATCGTGGTTTTGTACAAGAGAGGACGCTACGCATTTCCGATATAGTTTTAACATTTCCGAGGTCACGACTTGGAATGCTTTGGAGATTGAACTGTATTATCATTCAGATATCACTTACGGCACACATTAGGCCAGCGGTCAGATTAATATAAAATAACAGTTTCCGCAATCGCTGCCGACGGCACTCATCGGAATCTAAAATGCATATGTATACAAGAATATACAACTCCCTCACTTTTCTACTACACAGGTCCTACCGATTTAAATATTCGCAAACCAATTCAGTTTTAAGCGAGGGATTAACCACTGATCAGTTCAGGTGTGGACCTGCTTCTGAATTCTTTTTGTAGTATTTATAGCGTTTCTTGATTTTAATGTTCTTGCGCTAGAATAATTACAACTAAAAGTAAAAACTGACACAAAAGAACCATCAAAAGTTTCCACCAAAAACAGTTTGGATTTTTTATGGTATGAGATCCCTTCTAGAAATAATCGAATTGGACACGATTTATAACGGTTAAGAGTGATCAAAAGTTGAATGGGCTTAAATTGTTGCTAATTGTGTCAATTGTTCCCAATCGGCTTGATTGTGTAAATGCACTTGCCTGCAATGCGTCCTCTGCAGTTTTCGTTTGTATCACACACCGCGCATGTTTTTATAGGTTAGAAATTAAACTTTTAATAATTTAACCAAAATTTCAGGTACAAAAAAATAGAACGTTTGTTCTGGCGGTATACCGAATAAAGAGTCAAAAGTATGTGGGTTAAAGACACGTAAAAATCACGCAATTTAACGATGTGACTGTGATATAGTGTGATTATCAAGTAGGTAGTAGTAGTTTGATTTAGCGGGTATATTATTGTAAAACGTTTATTTACTTCTTTTTAAATTTATATTGTTGATATTTTTTGTTTGAAAGAGTAAAAAACAGCTTGTAAATAATTATCGCAATATCAAAATGCTGTCTGTAGTGACAACTTGACCTTTAACTCAGAATAATGGATACCCAATTGAAAATGATTGGAATCATTATAGAACGTAGGATGACGCCAATATTTTGAAACTCGGACTAAATAAATTGTAGGTTTGAAGGACCGATATTTATTAAAAAACAGACTCGGTCGGAATAATAAAGTTTATTTAAGGAAAACGTATTCTTCGGGCTACATGGGAGATGTTAATCGAAAAAGCTTTTCGAAGCGAATCCCCGAAGCTATCGAAGCTGATCTGCTTTCTACCCAGCGCCCTCTTACAGAGAATTGCATTACACCGCCAAATTGGCCCGCGAAAATTTTAATCAATTTTATATGGAAATATTTATCGCCTACAGGTTACTCATTAATTTTTTTAAATTTTCAGTAGGAAAACTTATCCAATCCTTTTAAATGTCTTACAATATAACAATTGTGAATTTATAAATAATTTTGATTTGAAATTCTTGAAAATTCCTAGTTTTAAATATTTATAATATTCAATTTTAAATATTTCAAATAATTTCGTTTGCAATGCCTAATCTTAAAATCTTTGAATTTCAAATGTTTCAAATTTTTAATTGTATAGTATTAAATTGGTCAGAAGGCTTTATGTAATTAAAAAGTTAAAAATTAACAATGATTAACAGAACTGGACTTGGAGATTTAACTATTCAAAAACTGTTACAGATTAAACTTTTCTTCAATTTAAACATCAAAAATTGTGGTATTTACAGGTGAAGTTCAAAATTGAACTGAATACATGCGGGAATCATCGCAACAACTGGTTTTCCTTCTCCAAGCACAGAAATTTTTTTATATTCTCAACTTCCTGACACATTGTGATTAATGGCCACATATTTCTATAATTTTGGTCACATTTTTTATTCTATAGTCTAGAAAAAAGTTTATTTTTAGTCCTTATATCCAGTTGTCATTCAAATAATTTCATGAACGCTTGTATAACAGAATGGACGTTTTACGACACGTTAGCATATCAAAGAATGAGAGTTTAACTTTTAATTTTTAAACTGTTTGAAACTTTCATTTTGAAATTCTAAAATTAAAAAATTATTAGGATTAACATTGAGCAGTTTAAAAGTGTAATTTTAAAATGCTATTTTTGAAGTCTCTGCATTTTTACTTATTGAAATCAAATCGAAACAAGGTTAAAAATGTACATTTTTCATAGCTAAATTTCACATGGCATAATTTAAAATTAAACAAAATTGAAGACTTCTGAATCCATATTGTACAATTTTGAATGCTTTATTTAGTAAAAGTGTCTAGAAGGCTTGTAATTTTTACATACATTACTGAACGTTTAAACTCGAAATTCGTTTTAAATGTTTTAATTTTATATTTAAAATGCTCAGCGTTCAGAAAACTTCTACTTTGAATGGTTTAATTTGCAATTTAATTCGAATACTTTGAATGAAAAAAAGTTCAGCTTTAAAAACTTAAACTTTGAGTTTTACTGACTGGTGTCAATTTTTTTAAACCTGGAAGTGATTAAAAATTTTTTCTTCGATTTTAGTGGCTACCTTGCGAATAATAAAAAAAGTGAGTTTCAAGTCAATAATTAGTGGTAGAAGTGAAGTAATACTCTAAGAATTACCGAATGAATTTATATGTTTGTGTGAATTTATGTGTTAATACTGGCGAAAAATTAAAAATTGAGACCTCTTTCTGATAAAAAAATCTTTTATCTCTAATATTATTTTTTAATTGTTTAACTTTATTTAATTAATAAAAGCGAATTAAAAACGTTCCAAATCAAATAATTTTAGATTAGATGAAATTTTGAAAAAAAAGGACAATATTTCGAATGGAATGGAAATGAATTAAACTTCTATCATTTCTTTAAAAAGCGTTTAAAATTTTATATCAGAAGCTCTTTAAATTGAAAAATTTTACATTCAAATTGTGTAAATCGGACAATTTCACTAGAAAAGAGTGGAAATTTTATCATTTCTAATCCAAAGCTTTAAAAATTGAACAGTTTTAAAACTGAATTTTTCTTAAAAAAAAAAGTTCAAAATGCAGTGATTTTAAAGACAGGTGGTGAATTTCCTTGCGTTAGATCATTATAGAGGGGGGAGGGGGGGTATCGCTTACCTGAGATAATAATTTTCGATGTAATAACTTCTATGACATCTTACACTCCGCAATACGTAGGGATTCGTTATTTTCAATGCTGGAGGGGGCCCCACCCTTACCGCGAGTGGGCAGTCTATTTTTATCAACGACGTTAATTGGCTGCCTCGT
>JAABKJ010009873.1:0-11102 GCA_011634705.1 Andricus grossulariae
AATCCTTCTTTTTCAAATTTCCATGTCCTAAATGAGAATTTCAATTAATTAGGAAAATAACCTATTCGAATTAGAATTAGAATTATGTAGGAAACTTTCTTGTTCCAAACCTAAATTTCAAAAATACCCTGATCTAATTCAGTTACATATAATTGCTTCAGATAATTTCCTAGTCCAACTCAAGATTATAATTTTTCTCGTAAATTCCTTGCTCCAAGTCAGAATTATAATTTTCCTCGAAAATTTACTGTTTCAGATCAGAATTGTAATTCTTTAGGAAAATTTCCTAAACCTACTCAAGATTATCATTTGTTTTAAGTTTCCTGTTTTAAATCCAAATCGTAATTCTCTTTCGGACATTCCATGTTTTAAGTCAAAATTTTAATTCTGTTTTCCAAATCACTGTTCCAAGTCGGAATTATAATTATTTCGGAAAATTCCATAAACCGCTTTTTGAACACTCCCCGTTCCCAGTCTTTCAAATTTATTTCCCGTTCTAAGTCAAAACTATAATTCTTTTGGAAAAATTACTATTCCAAGTGAAAATTATAATATTTTTCTAGAAAATGTCTTGCTTCAAGTCAGACTTATAATTCTTCACGCAAACCCCTTAACCAACTTGAAATTATTTTTCTGTTCAAAAATTTCCTGTTCAAAATCAGAATCATAATTCGTTTTGGAAACCCCCAGATTTAATTCAGGCTGACAAGTAATTTCATTACTATTATCCCATCAAGCCAAATCCATTTCGGGAATTTCCATTTCAGAATTGTACTTCATAAGTAAATTTTGTGAACCAAATCAAAATTATCATTCTTGTCAAAAATCCCTGTTCGAAATCAAAATCGGAATTCTTCTCGAACATTCCCCGTTTTAAGTCAAAATTGTAATTCTGTTGAAAAATTGACTGTTCCACGTCAGAATTATAATTATTAATGAAACTTCCCTAAGAGATTTCGAAATTATTATTATTTTGAAAAATTCCCTGTCCCAAATCAGAATCATAATTCTTTTAGAAAATTTCATCTCTCAAGTCAGAATCATAATTCTTTAGGAAAATCCCATCGAGCAACTCAAAATTATTATCCTCTTCAAAAATTACCTGTTTCAAATCAGGATCATAATTCTTTTCGAACGTTCCCCGCCTCAAGTTAAAATTGTCATTCTTTTGGAACATGCACTTTTCCAAGTCAGAGTTATAATTTTTCTCGAAAATTTCCTCTTCCAATTCAAAATTATAATTCTTTAGGAAAATTCCCTGAACCAACTCAAAATTATTATACCTTTCAAAAATTCTTCGTTCCAAATGATAATCATAATTCTTTTCGAACACTGTCCGTTCGAAGTTAAAATTGTAACTCTATTGGAAAATTCATTGTTTTAAGACAGGATTATAATGTTGTTCTGGAAAATTTCCTCTCTCAAATAAGAATTTTAATTATATTAGAAAATTCGTTGTTTTATATCTGAATTATAGTTTTTTTCGAAAATGCCCTGTCCTAAATCATAACTAAAGTTTTCATATTTTTATTTTCAAAAATAAATCTGCCTCGCTTTGATTTGAAAATATATATGATGTCATAAGTACTAATATACGAGTTTGAGTATACACCGGATTTTAATATTTCAAAGACTTTAAATATTTCAAAATATGACAAAACATTGCAAGCAGCAATTATAATCGACAATAAAGTATTTTTCATTGTTCGTTTCGTGATTAAGCAAACAAAAATATTCATTTCGGTACAATCAAATGGAAAATCCTGATCACTGAATCAAATTCCCGGCCTTTTTTTTTGTTTTCCGGGGCTTTCAGTCAGGTAGACACCCTGAAATAGTGTTTTTGGCAAAAATGAATAAAATAATCACAAAAGCTTCCAAATCATAAAGTAATTCCCAGGCTTGATAACATTTCAACAAAAAGTACTAAAAAGGATGGTAGAGCTTGCTCAGGTTTGGCTCACCCCATATTCTCTAATGCCTTCCTTGAATCACACACATGATAAGAAAAACAGGATAGACTCCTACGAATATTATCTTATCCGTTTGCTGAGCGTCTAAAAGGTCACGAACTCCATGTTTATATACGGTCATAATGAATCTATAGAAACACCGTTTGACCTTTGAAAGGAAATAAGACCTTGGAAGCGCTCTCCATGATAATGTTTGATGAAGTTTGTTACATAGAGATATAACGAAAAATAACTCTACTAAAATAGAGAAACTCAGTGAAAGGTTTTATATTAAAATTAATATTATCTTTCCATAAGGAAGCAGCTGTTAGATCTCGACCACAAAGATATATTGATCTTCTGCTAGAAAAATTCCAACTCAATTTCACCACATATTACAACATTCAGAACAAAATATTCGAAACCTAGAAAGACTGACATCCTCTTTAAGACGAACGTTTGACGAACGTTTGACGAAAGACAGGACTTTTCACACAAAGATCCTTTCACCATGTCCTCTTATTATTCTCTTCCCCTTTTTTGTTTGGCTCTACGCTCTAAATTCTGATCTTGCAAAAACACACTTAACAAAAACCGGAGTTAGTGTAAAAAAGGAGAGAAAGGTAAGGTAAGTGGAGGCCCCCACGAAGACTGCGCAAGTTTGCGGTTTCCGCAAGGTACGTACCAACCGCACGGGGGTCTCTTTATTTTCAGTCGGATACACCATGACGGACATCCGGTACAAGTGGAATGAAGGAATAAACAGCGTTGGCGTCAGCAACGAAGTCTCCCTACCTCAATTCAAGGTCCTTGGTCACCGACAGCGGGCCATGGAGATTAGTTTGACCACGGGTAACGTATGCCTTTTAATGTAAGATCAGAAAATCCAGGGTCACTCTACAATATCGCTTGACCACATCAACGAGTGGGAGATAAGCTCGCAAATATTTAAATACAGGTTTACCATGAGAGATGAGATTCGTTATTTTTTGCAAAGATGAACAATTCTTATTTGGATACACACAAAAAAGTAGGTGTAAGAGACATTCTAGGTAATAGAGATAGAGGGTAAACACACTGTGGCGAAACAAAGATTTTCCTCTGGACGCCATCAGACGGCAGCACGTTGCCGTTCAGCGGAGAATCTTTACTTTATCACGGCGACTTTACCACTCCATCAAATACCAGCTGGACCTTACGCCGTGTCATCCATTACCTACCCAGTTTTTTCTGTGATTAGAATTAGAAAAGTAGGTATGTTGAAATGGGTGATTCCAAAGCTTCCAAAACTGTAGGGATAGAGACTAGTACAACGATTTTTCAAACATCTCTACAAAAGTGATAGGTACGAAAAGAATTAATTGAAACCTGATAGGATAAGCTATAGATAATAAAAGAGGGGTAAGATTTCTATAGGGAGCGCATCAAGGAAGCGGTAAAGTGGAAGAGCGATATTTTGCGAACCCTGATGTTTTCCACCTCGGTGTGGCGGGTGCAAGGCGTCTTCCGCTTTCTGCTTCGTTCGTTTCACTCCCATCGGCGTTCTATCGACAGGTGAAAATAGTGAGCGACCCTGCGAGAAAGTGGTCCAGCTTTTAAATTTTCTACCCCGATCGAAGTACTAACCAGATGCTTTGCGTCTTCGGAAACCAACCGCTAGGAATATCTCGTCGAGATTGGGATAGTTGTAAAATTTTCGACAGAATAGTATCCGGCACAAATGAAAATTTAACCAGTGTTCAATATCCAGTTTCGAACTTTGTACTACCTAATCAACCAAAGTGATGCCAAGCTTCGTTTGATCTTCTAAACCACTTAGCTAAGCATTAATACTCCAGTAGAGATGAATTTCCCAAATCAATAATATAATTGACAAAATGAAAGTCAAAGGCAGAGTTAATTAATTGGCCTAATGAAAGGACAATTTCAATCATTAATTAGTCAAGCATTAGGTTTGAAGGAATTTGTAATTAATTTAATTTGTATACGTACTTTGTATTCAGAAAATGAAAAAATAGATACCCTGAAACTGCAAATTCGATATGATGTAATCTTTCATGACTTTATATACTTTTTCAAAAAGAGAGATTAAGATTACTTTATACCGTCAAAAACATATGCGATGCAAAAAATTTGCCGTGCATAACTGCATGAGTTTCTGAAATCAAAGTTGGTCAAGTAATTTGTATAAAATATATTAAGAAACTTTTTTCTATAAAGAACTCTATAGAAATTTTCCTAGTAAATATTTTAAAAGGCCATTTTAAACATTCTGAAACTTTGCGGGATTTCATTATAGACTATCAATCTTTTAATTTTTTACAATTTCTAAAATGGCCAACTTTCCTTTCAGAAATTGAAGCAGTTTTACTTGGCAGAATTTATGCATGGCATATGTTTTTCGTAAGACATTCGATTAATAATTGATAATAGTTTAAATTACTTTGTGGCTGTTTAACCCCCAGGACTGCGGTTTGAACTTTTTTTAAATCAAACAAAAAAAAAGCCTTTTTTTACCAAATGGATCAAGTTTAGGGGCTGCTTGATCGAAACAAAAAACATTGGGGGTTTTTAGGATACCCTACTAATTATTTGAGATAAGGATTCTGGGTAGCTCTTTTTGTACTTTGCGGCGATTCGCTACCGCGAAGTTCAATTGTAATTGAATGTTGTAGAAAGTTTAACAAGTTTAGAACTATTGCAGGACATGCTGCGTCTTCCTTTCTGTTCAGGACTTCCATTCTATTTTATCAACATGTTCTTTCTTTGGAGTTAAGAGTTCCCTCCTTTGCTTTACTTCTTTTCTGGTTTTATTAAAATCTTGAATGGTGCTCACACCTATAAGGCGAACTTTCCAACAGTATTTTTCTCATAATTGGAACGTTATTTAAGATGAAATTCATGAAGAAAAGTTCTTAAAACTTGAACAACTTTATGAGCAATTGGCAGAATAGTAATATAGAGGAGCGGCGCGTAATGAGGCGCAACAAAGTCTATCTATAGCCAAACTTATATTGGAATTAATTAAAAACGGTCATTTTAGGTTTTCCTCAAAAGTGCACCTGCGTCAAGTTACCTGCCATATTCCCTAATATGGCGCAGAGCTTTTCTGTCGTTAGGAAAAAGTTTCAAAAGTTTTAATTAATAGCATGTATGATGTAAGTTTCAAAGATTTCCATAAGATTTCTGTCAAAAAGGTTACGTAACTCACACAGAGAAAAAGTTGTCTTGAAGCAAAAGCATCGTCCTCTTGCCTGTTTTGTTTTGAACGACGTGAATATATTCTTTACACAAACAGAATTATTTGGCTGCAAGATTAGTTGAAGTTTGTCGCATAAGAAAAATTTTTGGTGCAAAAGGATTCCTATTGAGACAAATGAAAATCCTCTCAAACTGAAATTTAAGAGGAAATTTCATTTACTGCAAAAAACATCCTTTTGTCTGAAGAGGGTCTGAGCTCTGAGTGACTAACTTGAAAATTGTCGAAGAAAGATTACGAACACGATTACGAATGTAAAATGATATTACACTATCAGAAAACTACTTCGATAAGAATGTTTTTATATTTCAAAAAGTGTATTATCATCCGATTATATATTTCTACAACTGTGAAAAAATTGAAGTATCGTGTGCCACATTAGGTGCTCATGTATAGTGATAACTACAAAACGTCAAAAAAAATGACTTAACTAAACTTTTTAGGATGTGCATGAAGCAATTACTTTAAATGGTATAATTTTTTCTGCGGCCATCACTCAATACATAATTGGATTATAAAGGTGATAATCGACGCTTTCATGAAGTCTTCTTCTCTACTTTCGATTACAAACATTGGTATTCAGAGCCAATGTAATAAGTTAAAAGAATACTGACAGGCTTGTCTGTTGACTCTTTGTCAAACATTCTGAGTGAAATGGGATATCCGGCATATCCATTCATCAAAAATGTAACCTCCGGACATGGCGACATGATTGATTCACTCAAGTTGCAAGAGACTATGGAATTGCCTTCACAATAATAAACCAGAAGAGAAAGGGACGACAGAAAAGGGTCGACAAGTCGAGATGTCGACTTCTTTGCTCCCGGAACGAGTGGCCTGAACAAAAGTTATTAGCTATCAACCGATCGTTATTGGCACTCTCGTTGTTTTATCCACGATTGTCTTTGGGGCGCTTGCATTAGAAACCTAGAAACCCTACAACTGCAGAAAAGATTCGGAGATAAGAAAACGAAGGCCAGGAGTATTCTGTACAGAACTCTTATAGCATTACGTAGATTGTACATCGATAATTCCATTCCATTTCCAGATAAGACAGTCCAAAATGCTCTCAAAACAGGGGAAATAGGGTCATTTTCACGAAGATAGGGGAATAACTACTTTTAACGAAACAGTTGCATTAAAAACCAGGCAGTTGAACTTTTGAGCGAAAGAGACGAATTTTCAACAGAATATTTGAACTTTTTACAATATGAATCAATTTTCAAGTCGAAAAGACGAATTTTTGTAAGAGAGTTGAATTTACAACAACAAATTTAATTTTCAACCAAGAAAGATAAATTTTCAATCAAGGAAGAAGTCTTTTCTACGATAAAGGATGAAATTTCAATCCAAAAGGACGAATTTTTAACAAAACACTTGAATTTTCGACCAAGAAAATGTTTTTCCAAAATTGTTGCACTTTGATCAAAGTCATTAAATTTTTTACGAAATAGTTGAATTTTCAACCTACAAAGACGAATTGTTTAGAAAATAGTTGACTTTTCACTCCGAAAAGTATAATTTTCTTTAATAAATACTTACGACTTACTTATATCTTCATTACTTATAAAACATGAATTTTCAATCTAAAAGACCTACGGAAATAAGAAAACAAAGGCCATATCAATCCTATTACATTTTCGAGCAAAAAATAAGAATTTTTTGAAGACTGTTAAATTTTCAAAAAAAAAATATATATATTTTTCAATCAAGAAAAATAAATTTTCAACCAATGAAGATGACTTTTCTACCATCACAGAATAAGTTGCAATCCAACATGATGAATTTTTAACGAAATAGTTCAATTTTCGACCAAGAAAGATGAATTTAACAGAATAGTTTGATTCTCAACAAAATAATTCAATTCTTTACAAAACAGTTTCAACCGAATAGATAAATTTTCAAGCTCCAATGATTCATATTCAATGAATAGATCGAAGATTCAAACAAAAGATATTAAAATTCAACCAAAAAAAGTTGCATTTTTATTAAAATAGTTCAATTTTCAAGACAAAAATATAAAGTTTCGAGAGGACAGTTGAATTTTAACACGAAAAGTTAAATTTACAACAGAAAAGTGCATTTTAAACCAAAAAAAATGACTCTTCTATCATAAAAGATAAATTTTCAATCCAAAAGGACAAACTTTCGACAAAACAGTTGAACCTTCGACCGAAAAAAGATGATTTTAACAAAATAGTTGAATTTGAAAAGATGAATTTTCAACACAGAAGATTAATTTTCTACCAAAAAGACGAATTTTCAACCAAATACATCAATTTTCCAACAAATAGTTGAATTTTTAACTGAAAAAATCAGTTATCGACCAAAAATAGAATAGTTAAATTTTTAGTTTAAAAAATTACTTTAAAAAAAAAACAATTTTAAACCTGTTGAATTCAACGAAAAAAGACTAATTTTTGTCAAAATGGTTAAATTCTCAATCAAATAGATGAATTTTCAATAATGAAGATTAATTTTCTACCCAAAAAGATGAATTTTCAACAAGAAAGTTAATTTTTAATGAAGAAAAATTCACTTTCAGCTAAATAGTAGAATTTGCAACTACAAAAAAATTATTTTTTAACACAAAATGGAATCGTGATATTTTCAGTTCAAAAAATTATATTTCAACAACGGAAAAACGATTTTTCAACAAAACACATGAATTTTCAACTTATAAAGAAGAAATTTTCCACCAAAAAGGTCAATCTAAAAAAATGAATTTTTAAGAAAGTAGTTCCACATTCATCCAAACAGTTGAAATTAAGAACTAAAAGAGATAAATTCTCAACCAAATAATTGAATTTTCAAAAAGAAAAAATAAATTTACAATCAAAAATATGAATTTTCAACGAAAAATAAAATAGTTAAAATTTCAGTTGAAAAAATTAATTTTGAAACAAACGAAAATCGAATTTTTAACAAATTAGTTAAATTCCCATCTAAAGGGATGAATTTTGAACTAAATGACGAATCTTTAACTACCAAACATTAATTTTCACCCGAAAAGATGATTTTCAACCAACAAGATTAATTCACTGCCACAAAAGACGGATATTCAACCAAATTCTTCAATTTTTGATCGAATGCTTGAATTTTCAACTAAAAGGGTACATTTACAACCAAATATTTAAATTTTTGACTAAAAAAGATAAATTAACAGTCAAATATGCAATAGTTATTTTTTCTGTTTAAAAAATTGGTTTTCAACCAAAACTGAAACAGATTTGTAACAAAGTAGTAAAAATTTCAACCAAGTAGTACAATTTTTGACTGAAAAAGATGACTTTTTAACTAAATAGTTGCATTTTCAAGAAAATAATTAAATTTCCAACCAAATGTCAGAATTATTAACCAGACGAGGTGAATTTCGAATGGAAAATATAATAGTAGACCTCTCAACCAAAAAAATTTAACTTTCAACCAAAAATAGTTGAATTTCCTTATTGAGTTCTATTAATTCAGTTCGCTCAAGGGAAAACAAATTCAGAATAAATTCAAAAGGGTTCAAAGCAATTCGAGTTCAGGATTCTGGAGTTACTTTTGGATCAATTAAATAAAAACTTTTTAAAATTCAAAAAATCCATTCAACAGAATAAACTTGAGTGAATGTCGAAGGATTCAAGTAAATTAAAAAGACTCAAGAGAATTCCAAAGAATGTAAAAGAATTCAGGATGAATAGAAAAAAATTCAAATATTTTCAAATATTTGAAACCCTACTAATTTCTAATTAAGGAAGTGACTAATGACTACAAAACAATTCCAGTTGAATTAAAAAGAATTGGAGAAAATGGTACAAATCGAAAAAATTCCATTGATTACAATAAAATTTGAGTGAATTTAGATGAATTTAAGGGAAATGAGAAGAATTGGATGAAATTCATGAAAAATAAAACTGAATTTAAAAAACAATCAAGGGAATTAAAAACAATGAAAAAATTTATTGAATTAAGTTTGGAATGAGTTTAGAAAAATTAAAGACAATTTAAAGGAATTTGATGAAATGCCGAAGAATTCAAGGTGAGTTTAAAAGATTTGAAGACGAATTAAACAAAAACTCTTTTTAAATCCACTGAACTGAGAGAAACTGAATGAATTTAGAATAATTCAAAAGGATCTGAAAGAATTTAGGATAAATTAATAAGATTTCAAGGCAAATTCTAAATGAATTGCGAAAGATATTTGAAAATCTCTGGAAATCTTTGAAACCCTACGAAAAGCCTCACTTCTTGTGAATAAGTTCTTTGAAATTCATTAAAATATTATAAAATCCCATGAAATTACATGAAATCTAAAGATATCTCCTGAAATCCTGGAAAATTCATTAAAATACAGTGAGAACTCTCAAAACCCCATAAAATCATTGAAATCCTCGAAAATCTTATAAAATCCTTTGGAATCTTTTAAAATATCCTTTAACTTCACAGGTCCTGTAAAATCCTCCCGTATCGTCGGAAATTCTAGGCAATTTTTTAAAACCACATGCCTAAAATATTTCAAAGTCTTTGAAATCCCTCCAAACTATTGAAATAAGTGAAAAAAGTTCTGGAAATCTTTTAAAATTTTCTAAAATATTTCAATTCCTTTGATATCTTTTGAAATCCCTTGAAACTTTTTAAAGCCCTTGAAAATGCCAAGGAATCTTTTATAATACCCTTAAATATTTCAAATCCTTTGAAATCCCGTTAAATTTCTTAAATCCATTAAAAATTTCTTTGTAATCTTTTAAAATAACCTCAAATATTTAAAATCCTTTAAAATCTTCAGCAAACATTTTTAAGATCTTGAAAATACCATGGAATTTTAAAAAATAGTTCGATACATTTCAAATCCTTTGATCATTTTGTCAATTGATCATCAGGATCAATCAAATAAAACTTTTAAAAGTTCAAAAAAATCCATTGTATTAAGTGAAATTGAGTAAATTTAGAAGAATTCAAGTGAATTAAAACAATGTAAAAGGATTAATAGAATCCAGGATAAATTATTAGGAATTCAGCGTGAATTCCAAAAAATAATTTCAAATCTCTCAAAATCTTAGAAACCCTACGAAATAACTCACTTCTCTTAAATTAATTCTTTAAAATCCACTAAAGTACTATTATATCTCGAGAAATTCTATGAAATCTAGCGGTATTTCCTGAAATCCTGGAAAATTTGTTAAAATGCCTTGAGAGATTTAAAATCCCTTCAAATCAATAAAATCCTTGGAAATATGATAAAATCCAGTAAAATGTTTTTAAATATCTTAAAACCTCATAAATCCTGGAAAATCGTTCCATATCTTCCGAAATTCAAAAAAAGTATGCTAAAATATTTCAAGCGACTTGAAATCCCTTCGAATTAATGAAATAAATAAAACAATGCATGGAATCTTTTAAAATTCCCAACAATATTTTAAATTAAAAGATCTAGAAAATGCCTTAGAAGTTTTGAAAATACCCTAAAATCTTTAAAATCCCTTCAACTTATTGAATTTGAAATAGTTAAAAAAAAAGCAAGACAATTCAGAAATAGGTATGTATACACTCTTAGAAGTAAGTTCATGAAATTTCATTAAAATATAAGTGAAGCTTTTTACACGACGGTTAGTGAAAAACTCATTAAAATTTCATGCAACACTGAAATTTAAATAGCCTTATTGAAATTTCAATGTAAGTTTTGAAACTATTTCAAGAGATAGTGCATTGAATTTGTTGTAAATGTTCATGAACCTCCTATGGATATTCATAGATATATAATGTAAATAGTGAAACTTTTTTAAGAACAATTTTTCATAACAATTTTGTTCATATTTTCATTCAGGTTTGTTAAATTTAATAAAAAATGTTACTTCATTTTCAATGCATGTTTATAAAATTTACGTAAACCACAGTGAAATTTATTC
>JAABKJ010009874.1:0-11102 GCA_011634705.1 Andricus grossulariae
TAGCGTTAGATAGTACTCGTATTCTGTCAACAATATGCTGCCTGATGGTCAGTAGCTTTGACTTGTTGAGCGTGTGATGGCAGATCCGCAGTTCGCGCGCGAACTGTCGAACCTTGGAAGTGAAAGTGCGGCCAGATGTTATGTAGTCAGCGACATACTGCATGCGGGACGCAAACTGCCTTGCCCATCCTATCTTTGTGCTGAGTTAATGCATTCGTCTTTTGGTCTTATGTTCAACCGTTGGCTTTGTTTTACGGTTTGCATCTGCCAAAGCTCTCGCTACATTATACACACTACAATTGATAGTCCAGAGGTCGGATTCTTCGAAAAAATCTCCACGAAGCTGATCATCCAGTTCAGCCAGATCTTTTGGCTTGAGAGGAACCTGAATGTTAATGTTTCTCCGAGTCCTAAAGCATCGCTCTTCCTCTATTGGATACCTGCTCACGGTTGGTCTGAGTGTCGCCTGTCTTTCTCTGTTTCCGGCTTGATCTGGCTGCGGTTGAGTAGGCGCTCCGCTTATATAACCACTTTTCCGGAGTACCTTGGTACGGTTTCGCAGACGTTTATGCGAAAAATACGAGACCTCTGGGTGTTTGTCGCACCATAAAGTATGCAGTCGCGCCATGTCCCCTTTTCGTTCAGGGGTCATACTAGTATCAGCACTCTAGCAGGTCGTTCTGAGTCGATCCGTCCACTTAAAAGTAATCAGATTCTGCAGGTCCATCGCATTAACTCCGTCTTGATTGGCTACTCCAACTCTAGGATAGTCGGCATTGTTGTCCGTCCAATTGTCGGAGCCCTCCGCGTTCGATTGTTTTGAACCGTACTTACTACAACTATGTTTGGTGTTATCATTGCTGATCCCACGAGCAGCTAGGGAAAAGGGTTCGTCCATCCTTGTAGAGCCCAGCATGCAAGGATAAGGCTGCATACTCTAAGAGGTCCTTGGTATCGCAGATTCATCGTTTGAGACACCTCACCCAGGTGCCATTCAGCTATCGGCATAGTTTTTGCGCCTCCGCTTGAAGGTTATTTCTTTGGGACCATCTCTCGACAATTGTTCGCGATTGCTTATCAATTATCGTAAACATATGCATCAGAAACCCTTGGTACAGGGACCCTCTATCCGCAACCCGCGGACGCGTTCGGTGGCTTTGTCATAGGACCTTCGGTTCGATTCCCAAGGAATCAAAACCGAAACCGAATGTATGTATATATTTCTTGTTTAACGATACAAATGTTTCTTTGATCCTATATCCAAAAAATTAATCTTTTATTAAAACAATTAGTTCTCTCAGTTGACTTGCAAACTACTGCAGGAGGTGGTCTTTTTTTGAAAATTAGGCAAAGGTGGAAAAATTGGGATGAACTACACAGGAATCAGTAAAGGATCCGCCACGGGATCCTGTATACGATTATGCACGATTATGTTCCTGTACAGGAATATTCATGTGGGTCAGACGTAGCACAGAATCTTCCAGAGATATTTTTGCAAATGTCCCACCCGTTCAGGAACCTGTACAGGATCTCTCATAGATACTTTTTGCAAATGTGTCCCACTTGCACATGAACTGTACTGGATCCTCCCTAGGGAATTTTTTGCAGCAACATGCACGATAATGCAGGAACCTGTACAGGTGCTTGAATACCCAGGCTCCTCTACAGGAACGTGCGTAAGTTCCCTCGTAGGATCCGCGGCAGGAACCGGTGTACCAGGACCCTGCAAACGTTACTGTATAGGAATTTTCAGCTGGCTTACGTTTCAAGGACGCGGAAATAGGAGATACTTCACTGTATTCTCATTTTTCAAATTAAATATAAAAAATAAGGTACCACAGACTCTCCGTTTACAAGAATTTATTGACTCAGTAAAGTTAATAATATTTCATAAAAGTTGAATGATTTAAAAAAAATTTTAGGAATGAATTTGAGATTTCTTTTTCATTTCAATATTATCATAAAATTGTATATTTAAGGGTGTTGAAACTCACCTTAACTTCACTTCATGAAACAAAAATTTTTAGCCTCACATGGCACCCTGATAAAGAATTTGCTGTAGATTCAAGAAATGTGCAGAAACGATTTCATGATGAACTATAATACCATTCAAAAAATGAGATTGCGTTATTTGAAAAGAGTCTCATTTGAACAGTAATAAAGATTTGAAATAATACAATATTTCATACAATTTGTTTCTTGACATAACGAATAAGATTCTTATTTGTCTAAATCTTAGATATTATAAACCGTTTTTTTTACTTTATGGATAATAAGTTTTCATGAAGAATAATAATTTCTTAAGAAAAGTTCGGGAAATCTACTCTAACAAAACGCAATCGTAACTGTTGAGTTTTTTGTAGAAAATAATGTGTTTCATGAATAATTACATCTTACCAAAATAATTTAACACAGGTTGTGAAATCAAAATTTTCTAAGTAATTCTAAAAGAAATACAACATTTACAATTTTTTCAATTCAAAAATTGTACTAAACTTTGATGCAAATAAATGAAGAATTTGCTCAGATATTCAATCAAAAAAGGTAGGAAAGGCCGTGTTCGTTCGAGAAATTATATTCGCGGTTCTTACTTGACGCTATATGTTTTTAATAATCATTACAAAGTGTGACAATAAGAGGAAAATTCGTAGAAATGATCGTAAAAATTGATAGATATGTATTTTCCTAAAAATTCTTAGAGATTTTCATTAAAATTCAATAAAATTTCCGTAGAAGAAAGAACTACTTCAATTTAAATAAAATATATTTTTACATTCTCATCCTAATGAGAAGGTATTGGTTTTATGTAAAATTTGGCCTAGTCGGTTTTCATCAAATCTCCACGTTTTGGTCTTAAGCACGATAACTTTCGAAAAAAATGATCAGATTGGATTGACCCTTAGCTCATTGTTTCAAGGTTTAAAATTTAAGGACGAGTTTGTTAGCCAGCTATTTTGGATGAAAGTTCAAAAAGTTAGGGTATTTTCAAAATTTTTGAGAAAAATTTTTTTAAAAAGAAAATTCTAGTTACGTATATTTGTATTACTTTGACATTCAAACAATTTATTCCTACGACTTTTTCCATAGAAAGAAAATTAGTAGAGTCACAGCACTTTCAAAATTTAAACAATAAATGAAAATGAAAATTTTTAGCAAAACAATGCACGATATGAAAAAAGTCAAGAGACAAAAATCGTTGCTTTTTAGAAGCCCTACATGATTATCATAAAAAAATTTTGAATTTACTTGAAAAATCAAAATTAAATTTTGACCCCACAAAACGTAATGAAAAATTAATAAATAATTCTATTATGCGGTCAAACCATGCAAGATGCGAAAAAAGATTATTAGACAGTTACTCAGCTAAAAAAGAGCTACAAATTTGTCATAAATAATTTTCTAATAGAACGCGTAATTTTTTTTTTTAATCGCCAGAAATGACATTAACAATAAAGAATTTCATTATATGAAAAACAACAGAAGGTGCGAAAAAAATTGATGAACAGAAGTTGTTCACTGAAGAAAGGTCTACAAATTCGTTATGAATCAGATTTTGATAGGATGCTTGTTTTTGGTTAAATCGTTAAAAATATCATGAAAATGAACAAATTAATTTTTTGGAAAAACGATACAAAGTGCAATAAAATGTTAATTAACATGATTGTTTTTCTACAGGATGCCCACTTTTTGTATTATTCAAAGGACACAGTGAAAACACGTCTGTTTCAATATCAATGCATATTATGAATTGTAATAATATAGATTAATTAAAATGATACATTTTCCAGGGTAGTTGGGAATTAAAAATAGTGCAAAATAAGGAAAAAATGTTAAGGTAATCATAATAAATAAAATTTGCACATTATTTTGAAATATTTAAATAAGCAGTCCTAGACCGATGTACAGAAACAAATATAATATTCATTTCATATAATAGAGTTAAACATAATGTGGAAAAGCTCATATTTTGGACAAAATCGAGAACGAAGCACGAGATGCGTGATGAGAATGTATTCGTTAAAGCCGAAGGAGCTTTAACAAAAGAGAATTCACAATCACAAAATTAAATTTGTCGATGCTGGACCTTTAATTTAAAAATATCTGAGCACAAATGTGGAGAAAGTATAAAAACCGAGCGCGTAGCGCGAGGTAAATACATTATCAAGCGTGAAGCGCGAGATTCAACAGACGCGCGCCCCAGGCGCTTTCAAACTTGTTAGCGAATCATTGCAATTGAATTGCGATTGGTAATTGTTTCTAACATTGTTAAACCTCTAAATATTTTAAAATTTGTTAAGAAACAGATTTTTAAGTTGTTTATATTTTTAATATTAGGAAATAAAAATCTAGGGACATAAAAACGCGCTTGGTGAGCGGGCTTTTGCTGCTAGTATTAAATAATTATTATAGAAGTTATCGTAAATTAGCAACATTGTCGTAAACTTCAAAATGTAATAAATATAAGGGCTTGGTGAAAGAAAACCTTTTTTAAGGTTTCACCTTTTCATTTTCTGT
This sequence comes from Andricus grossulariae, assembly GCA_011634705.1. NCBI lineage: Eukaryota > Metazoa > Arthropoda > Insecta > Hymenoptera > Cynipidae > Andricus > Andricus grossulariae. The sequence goes on from JAABKJ010009874.1 coordinate 4,516, forward strand.
CACCATAGATAGTTACAAATTCGAACAATAATTTTTTTGAACTAAAAAGGTTCGGAGAACAGGAGTATTGTCGACGGGTTATTATTTTATTATCCATGCAAGTTGCATTTGAGTCTTAGCACTGTATAAAATTAGTAAATTTATTTTCATAAATAATGTTTTTCGTTGTCGCCGAGAGAACAATTATTTATTTCTAATTGTTCAAAATTATTAACAACTAATAAAAATTCACTTTATTAGCAAAAAAGAGAACTCTATTAGAGCAGACGTCTAACCTCTGTAAGGGTTTAAAATATATATTTTGCTTGCTCTAGATTTTATATGCAATTCATTTCACCATTTTTTTCATTAAGTGGTTTGAAAAAACTTACAGGAGTTAACAGAACCAGTGATTATTATCACACACGTTCAAAAATGTTTTTAAAAAACCCTTAATATTTTTCTATTTGATATTTTGCTTTCTTCACAAATTATAAGAAAATTTCTTTTAACTTTAGATTTGAAATTATTTCACTAAGCGTCTAAATAATTATCACGAAAATTGGGAAGATTAAAATCCTTTATTCACAATCACCGTGTGATAAACCTGTAAAGCCCCCTGAAAATTGAGCGTTAAAAAGCCTGCTGAAATATTATTTGTTCCGAACGACACCTCACTGAAATATTAAGACAGAACCATTTTCAAATTTCGCGCCATACCCGATTACCAATCACAGACAAGCAGATGACTGCCACGTAAGTCGTATGTTTTCACGACCAAAGATATTATAAACATCACGACTCACTTTTCAGACGGCTCTACACTCCTACAGTCTCATAAAATACTGATTTCGAATAAAATATCGTGCATCACTCGGAGGGTTAGTCAGATCCTTACGTGGAGCTCAATGTTCGCAAGAAGGACTTGAAAAACCATGTCATGCCTAACACTCCTTGTGATGTAATATAATATTAAATACAAAATTTATTATAGTTGAACAAGTTTTATTTTGTTTCTTTTTGATTATTTTCATAGTTAATGACAGAAGTTTCTTCTTTATAGTACACCGAACTCTCGGTTTCAGTCCAGTTTCGGCGGTTGCCTGCAAATAGCCTTGGCTACAAGTCGGCGGGATCCAAACGTAAACAGTCAGGGCCGCCTTAACCGTTTCCAATTGGAATGTATAATATTGCGCAATATACTACACTGAGGACTCGCGCACTGCTATCCTTCCGAGGCGAGAGTCGCAACCGTCTCTCGCCCTGCGCGCTGAGAAACTGCGTAGACCAGCAGTTCGAGGAAGGTCGAGACCGGGGGGACAGAATCCGAGAGTTGGGTGTAACATGAAAAAAACAGTAAAGAGAGATGAATGTGAATATAATTTATGTTAGTTTTTTCTCTCTGCGTGATCATACATCAGTATTTTTAAAATATTAATTGTTTTATTTTTAATTTATGAAAAAATTAAATAATCTCTTAAAAAGAGTTAAATATAACATTATAATCCCTCTCAGAGACTGTCTTCTGTCCAAACGCTTCCAACTTTTTTCTACGCTTTGCAAACTCATTCAGGACCTAAAGTGAAACAAAAAATTTAGAAAAATTGTAAGGAAAAGAAAAAAGTCTTCAAATTGAATACCTGGTGTTTTTTCAAAAAATAAGTGAACAAAGATAAATATAATTTTACAACCCCTTTCACAGACAACTTGTCTTCGGTAAGGGTGTTGTCCTCCAAAGTACAAACTTTTTTTGTGTCATTTGCCAACTCCTTACACTCTAAACTTAAATCAGTCATAGTTTGACTTGATTTTTTAATAAATCATCCATCGACTCAAATATCAGTCATTTGACATTTCTACTGACAAACGAGTCGTCTTGACAGAGGAATTAGTCAATTTTGCTTACTGAAACCATCACTAGAAATGAATTATTTTCAATCAATAGAAGTGACTGATTTTCCGTCATAATAAAAATGCAAAATTATTTCTAAATTGAAATTATTCATTAAATTCCCCCATTTTAATAAAGGCCGTGACTAGATGTACGAAATTTCTTTACGGATTTTTTTGTACGATTTCCCGGCGGATGAGGTTCTTTGCACCGAACTTTCTGCATCAGATCAATCAAAATGACTGATTTGATTTTTGAAAGTTACTGGTTATATCATTCAAAATGATTTCAAAATGATCTTTATTGGTAGAAAACAAATCCTAATCCAAAACTATTACCCTTTTTTGGTGAATGCAACTGTTTTTGATTTGAAATTAAAATCTCTTTTTGTTGAAATATCAACTATTACATATTTTTTTGAGAATTTATATTTTTTGGTTAAAAAATCAACTTCTTGGTTTGAAAGTTGAGCTACTTTGTTGAAAAAATCATTTATTTGTTAAAATTTTTATTATTTTGTTGCAAATTTAATTAGTTTATTAAAGATTTGCTTTTCTGATTGGAAATTAATTTTGAGGATTTAACTATTTGTTTGAAATATTCATTTTTTTATTAAATTTCGCTGTTCATTTTTTTACTTAAAATTATTTTTTCTTAGTTGAAATATATATATATATATTTTTTAAAACTAAATTTTTTTTTGTGGTTGAAAATTGACCCTTTTTTTTGGTACAAAAGTAATCTTGGCGAAAAATTAATTTTTTTTTTTATTGAAAATTTTACTACTTGGTTGAAATTTAAACTAATTTGCTAAAAATTAATTTTTTTGTGAAGATTCATGATTCAAGTTGAAAACTCATATCTCTGGTTGAAATAGTAACCATTTCGTGAAAAACTAGTTTTTTTTATATTGAAAATTAATTTCTTTTTAGATAAAAATTCAATTATTTGGTTGAAATATCATGTACTTTATTGGAAATCTGCCTTTATTAGTATAAAATAAATCTTGGTCAAAAATTTGTCTTTTTTTTTGTAGAAAATTAATCTTCTTGGTACAAAATTAATTTTTCTATTCGAAAATTTTACAACTTGGTCAAAAGTTGAACTAATTTCCTGAAAATTTTTTTTTCTGCTGTTGTCGAAGATGCATTATTTTAAATGAAAATTTATATCTTTCTAGTTGGTTGAAAATTTATGTATTTCGTTGAAAGTTTGTCTTTATTGGTAGGAAATAAACCTTGTTTGAAAATTCGTCTTTTTTGGGAAAAAATTAATGTTCTTGGCCCAAAATTAATTTGAAAAAATAAAATAAAAATCTTAATACTTGGTTGAACGTTGAACTATTTTGTTAAAAATTCTTTTTTTTTTTGTTAAAGATTCATCAATTTCGATAAAAATTCATCTCTTTCGTTAGAAATTTAACTACTTTGTTGAAAATTCGTTTTTTTTTTCGTTTAAAATTATTATTTTGTTAAATAAGAGTTTAAGTATTCCACTTTTGGTTGTGAATTAATAATCTTTCGTTGTGAATTGATCTATTTGGTTTGAAATGATGCATTTTAATAAAAATCTGTCTGTATGGGCAGAAAATGAATCTTGGTCGAAAATTCGTCTTTTTGGTAGAAAATTAATCTTCTTGGCGCGAAATTATTTTTTTTCAATCAAAAATTGTACGACACTTGGTTGAAAGCTGAACTATTTTGTTCAAAATTCCTTTTTTTGTTAAGGATTCATAATTTTAGATGAAAATTATTCTTTTTCGTTCAAAATTGAACTATTTTCTTCAAAATGCGTTTTTTTGTTTGTTAAAAATTAATTTTTTACCCGAAGGCTCAAATATTTTACTTTTGGTTATTAATTGATCTGTTTTTATTGTAAGTTTATCGGTTCGGTTAAGAATTTATGTATTTTGTAGCAAATTCGTATTTTTTTGGTAGAAAGTTAATCTTGTTGGTTTTCAAAATTCATCATTTTTAATTAAAGATTCACCTACTCCACTACCTGTTCGAAGATTAAATTATTTTGTTGAAAATTCGTTGTTTTTTCAAATTAATTTGTTTAATTAAAAATGTAACCACACCATTTTTGGATGAAATTTGATATTTTTTAGCTGCAAATTCCAAAAGATTGGAATATTTAAAATGACTTATTCAATCAGTGAGTCAAATTCACTGATATGAAATGTTACTTTTGACTAATTTATCAGTCGATCGAATCCGCATTATTTTATTCAGTCAAATTTGACTTCGAATCAGTCACTGTTGACTGCTTGGAATTTAGAGTGTAAGATGTGAAGTTTAAAAACGGATTCTGAAAAATAGTAAGAAAAGGAAAGAAAAAGGTTAGAAAATTATTGGCAAATTGCGTTAACACAAGTTCTGTTCTCTTTTACGTCTTTTCAGAATATATAAAAATTATTAGAGACAAAATCACAAATAAACAAAATAACTCTTTTTCAGCTTTACGAGTGGTGTTTTCTAACTTATATACTTACCTTTTTATAGAAAAATTACTATATTTTTTTTACAATTTAGGGTATTTTAAAGTTTGAGAAAGACCACTGTTGAAAACTTCTTCAAGAATCTGGAAAAATTCAACAATTAATTTTTCACCAAATGAGTTCATAGATGATGAAGATCGAGAGTTTATTTATAATGAGTAAATTGATATTATCTTTTGATTCTTCATCTTTTTGTGAGAAAATGTTGAGGATGAAAGAAGGAAGTCATTTGAAGTTGGTTCATATGCCTTCATTGTGACGATGCGCTAAGAGGGACCATCGGAACCAAGCTGTGAAAATAATTACACCTCGAAAGACAGAGATTCGTGGAGGGGGATGGGTGTAAAAAAACGGTTCCCAGGACTTCGAATAGCTTCGTATGTCTCATATAAAAGGAAGATTGTTCTTCCGCTACTGTGGGGAGGGACGAATGAAACGGCGAGGGGTTGATGCCAACTTCGAGACGCCTCGCGTTGATTTTAGGGTCGTACTGGGATGCTGCTGCATCTGCTTCTTCAGGTCTTTAGTCCTTTAGTGTAATGATATCCCAGAGAAAGGAATAGAGGGAGGGAGATACGAATATTATTTTGATCGTCATTCTTCCCTATCAGTATGATGCACAAACAGGATGACATTCCTTCAAAGAAACATTCGGTCAACGAATCCTTCCGAAAGTTCAATACAGGTATCTTCAACTGCAAAACATCAGGATATAATTCTGCTTATAATATGATTTTAGATAAAGTTGGTTAATGGGATTTTACCTTTTAAAATTCGTTTGAAAATTTTCATTTGGCGCCTAAATTTTCTTTCTTCCGAATCATTATGTTCGATCAGTACTCGATCTACTCGAGGCCTGCATGGTACATTGTACCATGCTCCCTTTTTTAAAAATCTTTTTCTGGAAATCATAAATTTTATTCAAATTGTAAATTCTTCATCGCAATGAAATAATTACCAAAAATGGGTTCTTTTAAAATGCTAATTTCAATTTTTTTCTATATAATTGACTCTTTCATTTACGAAAACTTTACGTTTCTAATTACCACGATGTCAGATCGCATTTGCATTGTTTTTGGAGGGAACTATTCTTTTTTCGAAAATTTTACTATTATAACTGAACTTCACCGCTCTACCTAGTGGTAAGTCATTGTATTTTGATGTTAACAAATTATGTTTTAAAACACTTTTACTTTTTATGTAATATCCTATGTAATTTTTTAAATAGATTTAACCATGTATTTCTGATGAGGTTACTATGACTAGTGACGTAACGTCAAACTTTATTAAATCTTATTTGGTCTGGAAGTGTTGTTAATTTTCTTCTATATCAGGAATTAATTTTTTTTAATTTTCAAATAAAAACATACTTCTCTAATAAATAAATATATCGCGAAAATCTCGAAAGCATTGTTGTAGCTTTTCCTGAATGCCGATTGGGTAATTTGAAAAACTTGAAGGAAAGAATGTTGCCAAATTCACACACATAATCAAGAATTGAGTTTCAGTTTAAGGACAGTGGCAAAGAATGTCACATTTGTGTGCATAATAGAACTGATGAAAATTTAAGATTTATCAATGTGGAATTTTATTGTTAAATTTCCAGTTCAAATAATAAATTTTGAACCAAGGAAAAGGGAATTTTCAATTAAATTGCTAAATTTTGAACCAAACTGATGAATCTTTTATATAAAAAAATTAATTTTTAATAAAAAGTGTAATATTTTATATTTCCACCCAAAAATTTAATTTTTAATGAAAAAACTGTTAAATTAAACTACAAAATACGAATTTTCGTCCAAGCAAATTTTTTCAATCAATGAAGAAAAAAAATGTCAAGCAGATGAATTTTTAACCCAGAAGTTGAATTTTCTAAAAAACAGACCAATTTTCAACAAAATACATGAATTTTCAACTGAAAAAAAAATATTCAACTCAAAATGGATTATTTCATTTTTTAAGTTAGAGAAATTCGTTTTTAACCGAATAAAATAAATTTTCAACGAAATAGTTCAAATAGTTAAATTTTCAACCAAACAGATGAATTTTCAACCAAAAAGATTAAATGTCTATAAATAAAAATTTTCGACGAAAAATAGAATCGTGAAATTTTTAGTTTAAAAATTAATTTACAAACAAAAAAAAACTAATTTTCAACCAAGAAAAAGGGAATTTTTAATAAAATGTTGAATTTTCAACCAAACTGATTAATCTTTT
>JAABKJ010009875.1:0-11101 GCA_011634705.1 Andricus grossulariae
GTGTTACTGCGTATTGCCGACCGGCATGCTCCGTAGTCTGTACAACTGTATTGCACAGTCTACAAATATCAGTCATAAATACCGCGCATGCGTCAGAAGAGAGAGACAGTACTGTCGCCGCTTGGACCAAAAGCGCATGCGCGCACTTTGTAAAAGTATACTTTTACGGCGACCGGCCGGTAAAATAGCCCTTCAACAAAAGAGAGCTTCGCGTCCCCCAAACAGGCAGAGAAAGATACGAAAACCGTCCGGTTTTGCATAAAAGATAGAGTAACAGGACTTCAAAAACGTATTTAAAAAAATTGGTATTAATTGTTTTCTGATGCTCGGAGTGAATCGGAGTTTTATAGCATCTAGCGTTTCGTTTATCCACTGAATTTTGAGCAAGCGAAGACGTCTCGCGACAAAAATTTGGAGAAAACTGTGATAAAGTTTTTTGAAAAGTTTCAGATCAAAATATTTAATAGTTTAGGAGTAGTTGTGATTTTAGTTAATGTCAACGCTAGACTTTTCGAGTGTACTGTAGACTCTCGCGCTTACCGCCGCGCAAAGTTCTCTCGCTAGTGAGTTTTTGCTTATAAAACGATATTAATTAAATTTTTTAAGTGAATAAAAATTTAATGAACACATAATACTTACACCTGCATTCGGCTCGACTCGTGAGGGAACTTAAACATCTGTTTTGTAAATGAATCTGCGCACACGTTCATTACACTTTGTCTAAATCTATTTTTAACTTAGAAGAGATCAGTTAGTGCTTAGCTCTTCACTGAATATTGCACATCTGAGTGTAAAGATTATATTGAATCTAATTTGAATATTTTTTGCTGAATAGAAGGTTTTCGATGTTGAAAACGAAAGAGAGATGAGAGTACATGGGCCCGAAATTTACGAAAAACTTGCAAAAACAAGGTAAGAGTTTAAAAAAATGTTCTATTCAAATTAGGAATCAATACTGTTATATCAACTCCAATAAATAAAGTGTGAGAAAATTTCCACTTTGCTTATCTTGCATGGCAAAACTTTCTATCGAATTATTACAAAAAAAAAAAAACAACAACAAAAAACGAAAAACTCACTAGAGAAAGAACGTAGCGCGGCGGTAAGCCCCAGAGTCTATAGCACATACACTCGAAAACTCTGGCGCTGATAATAACTAAAATCATAATTACTCTTGAAGTAATTCATATTTTTATCGTAAACTTTCCAAAAAACTTTATCACAGTATTCTCTGAATTTTGGTCGCGAGAAGTTTTTTCTTACCCAAAACTCCCTGGATAAACAAAACGCTGTAAGATACAAAAGTCTGATTCACGCTGAGCATCAGAAACAGATCGACAACAGTTTTAAAAATATATGTGATCGCGCTCGACTCTTGCACCAAACACTCTCACGCGTCGTGACTGTGGGATACCTCGGAGCTCTCTAGTGCGTTTGGCTTGGTTGACCACCACTCTATGCACCTCCCTAGCTTTATGCAAGCGATCCTGGTTACGCAAGCAAATGCCGATCTCGCGACCGTCTGCGAACTTGCAGACGCGATATACGATACCGATCACAGGAGTCAAATCTCCGGAACATCCGCACAAAGTACGATAACGTTTTCGAAAGCCTTCGTCAAGAAATAATGGTTCTGCGTCGCGATTTTTCAGAAGGACCTGCTCGAAACAGCAATTCAAGTCGCCCCGCGCGTTCGGGACGCTATCGGTCGCGATCGCGTTCGCGTTCAAGACAGCAAACGGATTAAGACAATGGGATGTGTTAGTATCTCGCACGTTTTGGCAACAAGGCACAAAAGTGCAATACACCGTACACTTTCAAGCAAGGAAACGACAAGGGCACTCGCTAGAGGCGGTTGACGATCCTTGCCCATTTTCGCGCCGCCTTTTCATGACAAATCGCGACACACGAGAACAATTCCTTATTGACACTGGTGCAGATTTTTGTGTGTACCCGCGGTCGGGAGTGCGCGGACTATTATGCAAAACATCTTATGAACTATATGCCGTCAACGGATCTATCGTTCCCACGTATGGTTTCATGACGCTAATCCCTGATTTCAAACTACGTCGCAATTTCACTTGGCGTTTCGTGATAGCGGACGTCAAGAAGCGCATAATCGGTGCCGATTTCCTAGCACATTTCGGACTGTGGGTGGACGTAAGTAATGCTCGACTCATCGACGGCGAAACGCTACTGACATCCGAGCGTCGCATCGTCTAGAGTCCTCAGGAAAGCATTAAATGCATTAAAGAAATCGCGGCAGAATCACGATTTCATGACCTCTTATCTCGTTTTCCGGAAATAACGCGACCTGAAGGATCAACTGTCGACCGAAAACATAAAGTTTTTTACCACATTCGAACCACACCCGGACCACCAGTCGCGAACAGAGCTCGGCGGCTGGATGGCTAGAAATATAAAGCAGCCAAAAAAGTGTTTGGCGGGATGCTGCGCATCGGATCAGCTCGATCATCCGAAAGCAGTTAGGCCTCACCTCTGCACGTGGTCCCAAAGTCATCAGGCGAGTGGCGACCTTGCTATGACTATCGCGGATTAAACACGCACACAATACCCGACCGATACCCGGTGCCTCATATAGAAGATTTCGCAAATTATCTTGACGATAAAATCTTTTCAAAAATCGATCTCGTGCGTGCTTACAACCAGATTGCAGTCACATCCGAGGACATCGCGAAAACGGCTGTCATTATACCATTCGGCCTATTCGAATTCCCATTAATGCCATATGGATTGCGGAACTCGGGTGAAACATTCTAGCGCCTTATCGATGAAATCGTACGCGGGCTCGAGTACTGTTTCATTTATATCGACGATTTTCTTGTCGCATCCGACACGTAACCTTCAGGACCTGGAAGGACTCTTTCGTCGTTTCCAACAACACGGAATTTTAATAAACTCCGCAAAATCCACTTTAGGTGTGGCAGAGGTGAATTTTCTCGGCCACAAAATTTCTAGCCGCGAAATCGAACCGTTGCCGGATAAAATTTCAGCGCTTTAAAAATTTCCTCAACCCAAAACGGTCAAACAACTCCGACGATTTTTGGGGTCAATGAATTTGTATAGAAGATTCATGTCCAAAGCAGCCGGAATTCAAGCAGCTCTCAACGACCTATTGAAAGGTAACGTCAAAGGCTCAACTCCCGTAAACTGGAACGAAGAAGCAGCGCGAGCTTTTGAAGCTTACAAAGAAGCTCCAGGACGAGTAGCTTTCCTAGCAGTTCCAATCCCTAACGCAACACTCGCAATACTAAGTGATGCTTCGGACAAAAGAGAGCTTTTGGCAGCCTACATGGATTAAAAAGGACTGTCAAGCCTGGGCGCGAGCTTGCATGCAATGCCAGCGTGCAAAAATAACGCAACATGTTGCATCCCCGATAGGTAAATTTCAACCACCATCATCCAGGTTCGAACACGTGCATCTCGACATCGTAGGCGAACTTCCGTATCCACAGGTATTCCTACGTTCTCACGTGCATTGACAGGTACACCCGTTGGCCAGAAGCTTTCCCTGTGGGGAACATAGAAGCCAAGCCCATCGCTCGAACTTTTTTCACAGGATGGATCGCGAGGTTAGGAGTTTTCCTGCGAGTTATAGCAAACCAAGGAAGACAGTACGAGTCACAACTTTTGAGTGCACTAAATAAATTAAGCGGAACTATGCATTAAAGAACCACAGCATACCATTCTTCAGCAAACGGCGTCGTCGAGCGTTTCAATCGACAACTAAAATCATCAATAATGTGTCACGGAAAACTGGATGGATATCTTACCCATAATCCTCTTAGGAATCAGATCTGCCTGAAAAGAGGACCTCCAAACAATGTCAGCAGAATTAGATTACGAGCTTACCTATCCTCCTACCCGGAGAATTTCTCTCCCCGCAAACAGCAACCGAAAACGCATCAGACTACGTGAAAGATCATAGGAAGCATTTTTCCACCCTCAGACCGACAAACGGCAAGCATCATAGCCGAAAACAAACTTTTGTTTTTAAGTACCTCAAAACATGCTCACACGTTTTAATAAGGCATGGACCCGCAAAAGGTGCTCTACAACCGCCTTACGAAGGTCCTTTCCTGGTGATTAACCGGTCCCCAAAAACTTTCACAGTTCGACTTCGAGAAGGAGACACTAGCGTGTCAATTGACCGTCTCAAGCCGGCCTATATCATCATGGAAGATCTTCAACCTCTGCCGAAAAACAAAATCTCGGACAGTACCACGGAACCAGAGAAGCAAGCAGAAGTGGAGCACCCGATCCAGCAAAACAAAACTACACGATCGGGCAGACGAGTTCATTTTCCCTACACTACACTACATTCAATTATTCGCCAATTATATTTTATTAGAGTCAAAACAAATTCTTAGTTAACAAATTATATTCCAACTCAAGTTTTCTCTTTCAATTTACTTGCTTTTCAAACTGCAATACTCGCTACTCAGGTATAGGGTTTTCTCGCCGACTGTGAGCCATCACTCATGGTCGTCCTCATCTACACTCTTACCTGAACACTTTCTAAAATCCAGTAATTGCCTAGCTGTCACCTTGAACACTACAAATTACGCGCTCAGATTCTATGTCCGCAAACTTCTCATTTTTGCAATCAATCAATAAACCAGAATATTTATATCGTATTTTCCTCGTGTCGTCATTGCTGATATAACTACCTTCCCCACACTAATCTTGATTATCACTAGCCTCTTCACTTCCCCTCTCCCAAATTTTAGAAAAAGAAAGTACTTCAAGTAGTTGAAAATGTAACTACTTTGTTGAAAATCAATTTTTTAAACAAAAAATTAAACTATTTTAGTAGAAAATTTAACTAGTTTGCTTAAAATCCGTTATTTTTTGGTTAAGAATTCGATTTTTAACAGCAAATTTAACTATTCTACTTTTTGTTGAAAATTGATCTTTTTTGGATGAAAATTCAATTATTTGGTTGAAAATAGATATCTCTTATTTAAGAATAAAACTATTGGATTAAAAATGTATATACCTTATGGAAACTTCATATTTTCTTGTAGCAAATTAATCTTTATGGTTGAAAATTAATCTTTTTGTTATAAAATTCAACTATTCCAGTTGAAGATTCATCATTTTTGTTGGTACTTCATCAGTTTGGTTGAATAGTATATTGTGTTACGATTCAGCAAACCACGGCTTTGACGTCTGAGGCCGATGTTTTAATTTTTAAATAAAAAAGATAAATTTTTAACCAAATAGTTGAATTCTCATCCAACAAATATAAATTTTCAACCAAAAATAGAATAGGTAAATTTTCTGTTAAATCATTTTCAGCTTCTTCTCCCAAGTGAGGTGCAGTGCACTGCATAAACTGTTCACCTTGATTATCACGTGCCATCGCGACACGTATGGTCATTGTTATCGGTTGAAGAAACACTCGCGGGCTTTCGTGCAATCTGACTCACGTGTTACTGCGTATTGCCGACCGGCATGCTCCGTAGTCTGTACAACTGTATTGCACAGTCTACAAATATCAGTCATATGTACCGCGCATGCGTCAGAAGAGAGAGACAGTAGTGTCGCCGCTTGGACCAAAAGCGCATGCGCGCACTTCGTAAAAGTATACTTTTACGGCGGCCGGCCGGTAAAATACCCCCTCCAACAGAAGAGAGCTTCGCGTCCCCCAAACAGGCAGAGAAAGATACGAAAACCGTCGGCTTTTGCATGAACTCATTTTCGGTCCTAAGGCTGGTTTCTTCGTTCCACGTGACATATGTTTTTGAATTCATATTACTCTACCAATCGAAGAACACTCTAAAACTCATTCCTTGAAAATTTAATTAAAAATTCCAAAAACTGACGAACAGAGCACAAGTTGAAGTAAAAAACGGATTAAAATCGATTTTCTTCAGTCTGTTTTTTGGCTTTAATTTGAAAACTAAAAAAGCTACATCATTTTGCCGGAAGGAAAAAGGATGCGCAATACAATTTCACATCCAGATATATCCTTTACAAATTAAAATCCGATTTTTTTGTTGAAAACCTCCAGGGGACTTTGTTTTTGCATGAGAAAATGTTATGTGCCCTTATTGCATCCAGCCCCTCAATTTCTCACCGAGTTTCTTGGTCTTTTGTTAAGTATTCATTATGTTGAAGGTATTTTGTCATTGATTCCTCTTTATTTTTTTTCAATTCATTTCCATACCTTTTTTATACAACATAATTTATAATAACTTATATTTTATTAACAATCTGTCCTGATGAGGAAGTTGGTCCAATTCCGCAACGTCATACGGTGTTTCCACTAAAATTGTCTGGCTGAATTCGTAATAAAATGTTTTTTTCCTTTTTCATTAATACTATTGAAATCAAGTTAGTTCATCTTAATTCGACCTAATTAGTTTACTTTTCACTGGGTTAATAGCCCCAAGGAATTTCCTAAGAAAAAAAAGAAAAAACATGCGGATCAGCCATACTTGACCTCTGGAATTATTTCCTAATAATTACTTAGCTTTTGAGTTGCAACAAAAACTGCAACGTCACACCACACTTGAGATTTTTCTCCTTTTTCTAAAGTTACTTGACTCGTAGATCGACATTAATTAACGCGTAATAATTTAACTATTTTTTATGTCAATTAAAAAAGTTAAATGAATTGCAGGAAATGCGAAAATTATTAGGAGAAAGTGCCGTTTTGTGGAGGTTCCTTCGCAGTCCTGGGTTTCAGTGTCATGAAATTCATTTCTTGGCTTTGAGTTGTCTGGAAGCAATATTAACTAGTAAAGATAAGAATCAAGCTACATTAGCAACTGATTACTTGGTCAAAATGAAAGAAGTAGTAATGAACGTTATCTTGTCATTGTCCTCGGAAAATACTGGAAAATGTTCTAACAAGGTTAGTAATTTGCTTCCTCATTTCTAAATTTAAAAAGCTTCCTTCTCTCTACACAAATTACTAAATTAGATATTATTAGCATTAAGCTTTCCTAAGAAAAACAGGGCCGCCAAGAGCTGTTCTGAGTCCCGGGGTCTTATATTATCACGCCCCCCCCCCTGAACCCCTTTACTACGTCGCTTCATAACAGATTTTCAATTGCCGGACCCTAGTTGTTAATTAGGACATAGGCAGAAATATATTCACAAATTATTAAAAATACTACCACTAGATGTATCGTACAGTGAATTTACTTTACTCTTAAAGATTAACTATGTAATGAGACATAGTGGACCGCAGAACAGTTTTTACTTGTTCAAGACAAGAAAATGTTCTCTTAGCACTAGCCACTGTTACGGGGTTTGTCAGAAAAATGCTTAGGGCAATGCACAAATTTGAAAACAAACCATTAAGATTCGTTCTTTGAAGCAAATTGAGTAACTATAAAGGTTGCAGAGTTTCTTCGCCTAAATTTGCAACAAAAATGGATTTCAACACCTTAGTTTCATCCTCTAGCTCATGCTGCAGGCCCGTGGTGTATTTGTTTTCAGATCAGTTGCTTGTTTTTCAATTTCGTCTTCCGATAAAACGCGTAATGCCCAAAGAACAGAGAAACGTTTACAAAGTTCCTGCACTGCTTTAAACTGTACAGTTACATCCTGGATCACATGTTCTAGGATAATTAACTACAATTCTGGTCTGAATTTTACATCGTATGCTACATTTTCATTTTCAGATTCTTCCTCGTGGACCATGTCTGTCATTTTCTTTCGCTTGTGACTTCTCTTAGTTTCCTCTTGAAGAGATTATGGCCATCCAATTTTTCTTTCGCCGCAGATCTGCAATTAAGTTCTTTACATTTTTACAGGTTACATCAAGCGTTGCCCCTCGAATCCTAATTACTTTTTTGTTTACAATGTCAATGGGTTTTAGAAGTTTCATCGAAATCAATGCCATAAGTAAATAATGTAAGGCCCGCGTATACATTTTAAGTCTATTTTCGTATGTAGTGTTGGTAAGATGGCTTGCATTCAAAGGTATTAAAAATTTTAATGCCTGGGAATGCCGCTTCTGTCCTTTTTTGAATCCCCGAGTAGGCAGCGAAAAGATTTAGATTCCAATCCCTTTCAAAGCCAACCGGAGCTGTAAAACTTCGCCTGAAATAAATTGAAAACACAATTTTCGTATAACAAATTAGAAAGCGCTTCGAAAGCATAAATTTTAAAAAATTGAGTATGATTGTGCATAAAAATACATCGCTTCATCACAAAACTCTCGCTTTATTTAAAAGTGATCAATTAAAAATATATAAAATAATGATGAACAAATTAAAAAAATTAGCATTCATCACAGCTATACCTGTGTAACAATCAATCTTAACAACGTAAAATGACTAATACTGTGTTTTTAGATGCTTTTAACCTCATTATTATTCGAAAAACAGTAAATACGAACAGCGAAATGTGCCAATTTGAAAGGGATTAGAAATGTTCTATTTCATGGTTGATTTGGGGTATTCGAAAGTATGCAGAAAAATATTGTCGCTACTGGATACAGAAAGGGATTCAGTTTAAGAGATAACTTCTACTGCTATGGGGATTCAAAACCTGAGGACGAAAACGGTGTCAAAAAGGATTCAATAATTGTCACGTCACCATTGAACAGGAAATTTTCGAATACTTCTTAATGCAAGCCTTCTTACTGAGGTATTTCCCATATATGTGGACTGGAACTAAATATTGTGTACAATTTTGCTGCGACACTACAAAATTTGAGGGCAGCAAGAAAACTCTCAGTTGCTTGTACTGCGCTAAGGCTGGGACAGTAACAAGTGTAGGCAGAATAGACAGCTAGACAATTGGCAGTCAGTATTCTCGCATGCACTCCTCTGTAGGCACCTTTCATATTGCGGCGGTTGTCATATCTTTGCCCTCGACATTGTAAATGCCTCCAATTTTCTCATTATAAGCTGGACAATGGGTTCCCCCGTTTTCTTGAGTACAGTCAGCAAGGGTCAATAGACGCTCTTCGGCTTTATAGGTTCCTACATTTTCATTGTTAAAATTGACAGAGCGAATTGAAATTCAGTTTCTTCAACGTGAATGGAACCTGAAGTTGCATCCACCATCAGAGAATAATACTTTGCTTTCTCGTGTTCTTAAGAAACACAAAGTATTACTTCATTTGCACAAACAACCATAAACTCATTCTGAACATTTGCTGATAGGTAATGCACCTGGAATCTCTTCCGGGTTTCTTAAGAGCGGCGAACGCGTCGTAGGTGGTCATTAAGAAGCGGGTCATGTTTTGCTGAAAGTTCAAGGATTCCAAGGAAGTTATCGTTGGAAGTGTCTCCAATTCTGTTACTGTCTCCACGGAAAGCACACTTTATTTTAGAGAGAAACAAGGTTACATCAAGAACTCGTCTTAGGGTTTCTTTCCACAATTCTCGTTCGTGTTGCATGGACCTAAATAAGAAGTCACTTAATGAAGTTTCTGTTTTTAAGTTCCTCTGTTCTGCTTTCCACTGAATATAACCATTTTTGTGCGAGACACTAATCTCATGTTTATGGATTTTGTCAGCATTATCGCTGATAGCGTGAGCAGTGTGTTCAAAAGAAAAATGTGCAGTTAAATTAAAACTGGTGTTATCCTTTGCAGCTGTTTTTAAGAGAGTAACACCGTTAACGTTATCGTCGGTAGTGTGGACGGTGTCACCGAAGGACTTGATGTTGAAGAAAGCTCTGATGCAGCTTTAGCTTCTGAACTAGAAAACTTCTAAAAAAATTTCAAAGAAAGTAGTCGTTTTGATGCCTCCTTTTCGCGGTGTTCTTTTTCCTTCCTTTTCCCTGACCCCGCTTTAGGTTTGTAGCTCATTCTCAGCATAACACTGCGTATGCATAGTATATCTGCTATCACTCACATGTTTATAAAAGTCTATATAGGAAGTAGAAACGTCAAAAATTTCCGCGGAAAACTTGGTTGTGTTCTGGCGAGATGTAAAGACAGAAAATTCCTAGTCAAATTAATGCAATTCATTTTGGGTGGATCTTCAAATAATTTAGAACTACAAATAAAAAAAATCCTAAGTATAACTAAAATATTTACAGTAGAAGTCCGATAAGTTGCTCATTACGGGGCTGTAGGGGCGAAAAATTCCATGAATTGCGGACTTATCGGATGCCCTCTCTAGTAGCACGATATTAGGTGCGCGCATGTGTAAGAATTATGCGCAAATCATAAGAAAAATAGCACACGTAGTGGGAGAACCCCAATTAGTGTGCGTGCCGTGGGGGTGATGAAGTTTAAAGGGGCGTGTACACTTATCGGACTTGTACTATAAATTGCTGGAGTTCGAAAGTAAAAAAAATCACATTTTAGTAGCGAGGGCCCTCTGGAGGGCCCAGGGCCCCGAATTTTATACCTACCTGCCCCTCCCCTCGGCAGCCCTGCAAAAGAACTTTTTTTTTACTTTTTCTTTAAATCGATACGACCACAAAAAAGTTTGTGAAAAAATCTATCAAAAACATTTGTATTGAAATTTTGTTTAAAGCAATAGGAGAAAAGTTACAAATGTTTGAAAGTAAGGCTTTGCTTAAAAATCCAAAAATTGTACCCCCTCGACTTTGATAAATAATTATCAAAGTATTAATTTTTTGTGTGAGAAGTACTATCTAATAGGACTATAATTGGGCCAATTTTTAGCCCGATCGGACAACTTCCATTTTCGAGATGGGTACACTTGAGAAATTATGCCCCATATATATAATTAAAAAATAAGGTTAGCAACCACCGCAGGGTCCCACTGGGAGCAACTGCCATATAAAAAATGACACCGGCTCCCAGTAGGACCGCGGTAAATCCCACTCATGGCCACGTCTCACAACCGTGTGATGGGTGGTGACAGGACAAGACGAAATCACAACGACAGGCCGACAAAACCCTCGTGTGTTTTGAGGACGTGAAACGACCCAAGGATGACAGCTTTCTGCATCAATCTCGAATGTGCCGTGGCATATTTTTGGCACGCGGGTATGGCCTTAAATATTACGAACCAGTGATAGCTTCGCACCTCCGAGAGCACCTATCACAAAGACAATTGCTTGTACCGAATATTTTGGGTACAGTCGTTGCAGCTCCCTTTTAAGGTCTTGATACCTTTCCTCCTTTTCTTTCTCC
>JAABKJ010009876.1:0-11101 GCA_011634705.1 Andricus grossulariae
TATTGTAACCATATTCAGCAGAAACCCTTGGTACAGGAACCCTCTATCCGCAACCCGAGGATGCGTTCGGTGGCTTTGTCATAGGCCCTTCGGCTCGATTCCAAAGGAAGCGAAACCGAAACCGCACATACAAATATATATCGGATCAGGTGGAGATTTGGCGCACAGTTTTAGGGGCCAAAAGGAAAGATCGAGTTCGTTAAGATGCATTTTTGACCAACGGTTCTAGTTTTAACCACAAAAAAAAATAAAAATAAAAATCTCCGTTTTGCGGTCAAACTAGGCAATATAGGAAAAAGTATAAATTGACCAAAATTTTGTACCCATAAAGAGCTACAAATTTATTACAATTCACTTTTTGGTAGGATGTGCAGTTTTTGTTTTAATGAAAAAAATAACATTAAAAATAGAAAGAATTAAATTTGGGACATATTCATTGGACTCTCAGGGTCGTAAAAGTATAGGGGGTGCAGATGGGGCAGGGGGTGGGGGGTTACTGCAATTTTGGACTAATCAACACCAAATTTTGCACACATATTTTTTGGGCTCTCGGACAGGTATATAGAAATATAAATATAAAATAAGAAGATTTTTGCAAAGTCACAATCTGCCAGCCAATACTCTTACGACCTATCCGGGAGCTGAAAGAATATGTTTGCAAAATTTGGTGCCGATTGGTCAAAAGCTGTGGATCTGCATAAGCATCATAAGTTTTAGGCCACTTGATTTTATATAATAGAATCTATAATAGAATCTCAGATTGTGATTTTGCCAGCATTCTCCTATCTTATATCTATATCTTTGAAAGTCACAATAGACTGATACTGTATAACTTGTTCTCTTTTGAAATATAATTATTGCATGCCATTTGATCCATCCGCCATGCCTTTATCTCATGTTGGATGTGCTATACATATACGGAAGGGCCTATGACAAAGCCACCGAACACGTCTTCGGGTTCTGGATGAAGGGTCCCTGTACCAAGGATTTTTCCGAAGAATCCAAACTCTGGACTATCAATTGTAGTGTGTATACTGCAGCGAAAGCTTTGGCGGATGCAAGCCATAAAACAAAACCAACGGCTGAACATAAGAACAAAAGACGAATGCATCAACTTAGCACAAAGGTAGGCTAGGCAATACAGTACGCGTCCTGCATTTAGTGCGTGATTACCTATATAACATTTAGCAGAAATGTCACCGCCAAGTGTCGACAGTTTGCGCGCGAACTGCGCACCAGTCATCACACACTCAACAAGTTGAAACTGCTGGCCATCAGACAGCATACTGTTGTCAGAATACGGGTACTGTCTGATGATAGTAAAAGTTTAAAGCGAAGGGAGAGGTTGGTTAGAGAAAGCGCACAGTTTTTCTATGACCGACCTCGACTCTTCCAAGATCCTCCAGTCACTGTCGACCATTCCCCCAAACCAGAGGATGTCGAAGCCTTTTGCAGAGAAGTCTACGAAGTCCAGCATCAACTGAAGGAATACTCGGAGAATATAAATATCTTCAAGGAGCTGTGTGGTGACCTCATAACACCACCAGCATGTGGCATCTGGACACACTGTATAAGATTTTCATAGCTATCCTAAATGATAGGGTTGTTCGGACAATCGCACCTGTGTAGCGAGAGATTGACAAACAACGCTGCTCAAAGAAAGGCGTAGCACTATGTCGGGAGAATATATCAAATACATTTGATATATAGAAAAGTTAGAATTTCGAACAAAATTGAATGCGAAGCACGAGATAAGTGATAAGAATGATTTCGTTGCAGACAAAAGAGTTTAAACAAAAGAGAATTCACAATCTCCAGATAACAGTTATCAATGCTTTGACCTTCAATTCTACAAGTTCTATGCACAAATCTGCGAGAAGTATAAAGACTGAGAGTGAAGTGCGAGGCAAGTGCATTATCGAGCGCAAAGCGCGAGATTCAAAAGACGCGCGCCCTAGTCATGCTCAATCTTCCGAGCTTTTGTTAAATCTTATTTCACTGGAATAGATTTTCTCACATTCACACTCTCAGAAATCTGCGGAACTCTAATACCTATAGATATACTCATATTAAAACATAAAGGATATGAAATCAACTAGCGTCACGCTCATTCCATTGTAAGCCAGATGCAAAAGGCTGCTCTTCTGGGATCAGTTCATCTGGTCCGTTAACACTGTTCCTCATAACATTCTATAAAGACCGGTAGCTCTAAAAGTGTATTCAGAGGTGAAACCTTCATCTCAATCTGTGCGGTCTGCCGCGGAAGATCATCCGCGGCTAGAAATCGCACTACAAGAACAGTGTTGTACGAAGTTTTCTCCGTAAATTGCCCGCTCTTGCTTACCTTCTAGGATAGAAGGAGCAGGAGTGGATGACGTATGCGTTCCAGTTGCGTCGGGATTGGTTGCATTGGCATCGCTGTAGGGCTTGCGCTGTCCTCTCGTGAATTTGACGGCTATGTTGGCTATAGCATTGCTACTTACAGGGTTTCTCATGCCAGAAAGGCAAAGGACGAAGAGGAAAGGGACTAAGAGGAGCACCAAAATCCCGTAAATCAATGAAGAAGTTGCGTCATCTTTATAGACGTCGTTCACTTCCCGAGGATTATCAGGGCGCCCCTAGTGCCACCGCTGGGGGTGGCAGCATGCAAGCCGGTTGTGGTGAGCTACCTGGTGTACAGGTAGATCTCACCGTGATACCCGAAAGAGCTACTGTCCAGCCAGAACAGCGGCAACAAATGGAAAGCACCAGATCATCAGCTGCGCCTGCATAGGATTTTTCGGCCGGTAGCCTTCAGCCGACCACTTCCACAGAAATGCTATGACAGCACATCAATTTTCAAACCCATCATGATGAGTACTTGATGCGCTGTCAATTTGAATACGAGATGGGAGCGACCACAACTTCTTCTGGCGGGATGGCCTTTCTCCAGAACTTTGTAGTTAATTTCCCGGAAACTAGAACAGTAACTTAAGCCGTTCCTAAGCAGCGAAGGCGTCAGATAGCTAGCAACTCCAGGGTACGTAGGCCAAGAAGAGGATCGAGTGGATGCCGGAAATAAGTGGAAACGTGATCAGATGTCACTTTCGGTCAGCGGTACTGCCAGAACCCGTCAGGGGCGAAAAACTTGGCCTCTTCGTTGGTCTTCATCCCGAGCTGGCCCATAGAGTGACTGAGCAACATCTTGCTGATCAATTAAGATCCATTAGACGGCAACACCTTATATCCGAGGTCGAAATAGGAAATTTTAAAACACAGGTAAAATAATAACTAGCATAACCTGTAGCGCACCCCGCAGATGCGGTGGAAGAATAGGTTCCTACACCCATGGCACAAAACGCTATGGACAAGCGGGGCCTGGATCTGGGGGATGTAGCTGGATCCTGCCCCTTGCTTTTGCTGAGCTCATCAAAGAGCACAATGACGAAAGTCTGCGTATCATGGTGTGATTCACTGATATCATCTTAGAGTTGGCAGATCAAGAATCAGCAATGAGAAACAGTCTGCCGAAATTAAGGGTAAACAAGGACCTTCTCCGTTCAGTTCGCAGCTTGAAAACCGTTGCAGATTCTTGCATATTACGCTGCGGTCGCGTGTCTCAGGATGATGGTCTGATGAACTTAGAGGCTAGGCTACTAACAACTATGCCCCAAGAAAGGTGTCCGACCCTCCATGGAAGTTTCGACTTTCAGGCGAGATTAGAAAAATAAGAGCAAACCTGAGACGGTTATACTAATTCCGAAAGGGCAATCGGTCTCAGACACTGACTCGCCAGGTGGAGAACATCCTTCCCCCACATAGCATCAGTTCAAGTACATCTGCGAACCTGGACGAAGTGATTGACTATATTAAACAGAAGCTCATGGTACTGTCAACGCAAATGCGATGATTCAAGAGAGCGGACGCAAGAAGGAATAACAAAATTATCGTTAACCACCTAGGGCCGAGGAAATGGATAGATATTGGTCGAGCATCCGGGGTACTTATGTGCAAGTCAACTGGACACGACGTAGCTCAGTCTAGAAAAGGTCTGAGTTGTATGATTGCCTGTGATGAATGTCTATCCATTTCAGCCTCTGATTTAAATCGTATCCTGTAGAGGGCTGAGAACTGGAAAGCGTCGGGTGTGGATGAGGTGCACAGCTTCTGGTACAAATACTGGTAGTCCTAGTCATTACAGACTAATGAGCTGCCTCTCAACTCTCTATAAGTGTCTCACGGTTACCATTTCTGACTTCGTCTCTAAATATTGTAGGGAGAACAACGTCCTCTCTGAAGAACAAAAAGGCTGTTGTCGAGGCTCTCGTGGTTGCAAAGACCAAGTCACGATTGACAGTGTGGTTTTGTTGCGTGCGAAAGACCAACAACACAATTTGCATATGGCCTATATTAAATACAAACAGGCGTTTCCCTCAATAGCCCACG
Source organism: Andricus grossulariae (assembly GCA_011634705.1). NCBI lineage: Eukaryota > Metazoa > Arthropoda > Insecta > Hymenoptera > Cynipidae > Andricus > Andricus grossulariae. Next base: position 4,426 of record JAABKJ010009876.1, read on the forward strand.
ATTATTTACTTGAGGTTCTGAAGACATACAAGATCTGTCCGAGCGTCATCCATTTCCTAAATCACGCTATGCACACGTGGTGCGCAAGGATTAAATGTTTTAGTGGTGGGGTGATGAGAAATACCCGGCCCATACTCATTAAACGAGAAATCTTCCAAGGTGATTCATTTAGCGCACTATGGTTTTGTTTAACATTGAACCCACTAAGATTGACACTCAACAATACGTCCTATGGGTTCAAAATTGAGGCGGGAGTCGCAGAGACTCAACTCAGTCACCTTCTGTGCATGAACGACATAAAGGTTTCTGCAAGCTCAAAGTCGAAACTGGACAGCCCACTTATCATCTTGCTGCAGATCTCCTATGACATGAGGATGTCTCTTGCTTTGAACAAATCAAGAAAGCTGAATTTGTCCCGTGGAGAGATAAGTACTCCACTGATACTGGACGACCGCGCTCTGATTGAGGCGGTGACTGATGAAGAATCGTACAGGTACCTTGACATATTGCAGGCGAGACGTCCGCTCCACTTAAAAATTAAAAAGGCACTTGAGACGGTTTTTTCGGGTCGCCCTAAAATTCCACGCAAGCTTGGAGGCAGAAGGATCTTAAATATTTGTCGATTGTGTGACTCTCAGGTTAGGTGGCGAGGTAAACTGCTGCACAAGCAACGTCCCAAAACATTAGATCTTCCTTGCGTGGGCAGTGATGCTTCAAACCTTCGGTTAAGGCGGGGAGAACTCTTTCTGGAGACGAAAGGATTCGTCATTGCCATCCAGCACAGGGTAATCAAGGCGAGGAATTACCAAAAACACATCCTCAGTATGGGGGCAGTTATTGACAGACGCCGCCTTTGTGGTGATCCCAATGAGACCATCTATCACATCATTTATTTCCGTACGATGCTTTCCTCGCAAGACTAAACGCGCAGGCATATTGATGTTGCTGGGATCATTCACCAACAAATTGCCCTGAACACTTATTTACTAGCGATATTTGAGCCTTACTAGCAATATAGCCCAGTTAATGTACTAGGGAATGAGCGCCATCTCCTTCACTGAGACAGGACTATTCTTACTGATCAACAAATCAGACATAATCGTCCAGATGTACTCTGGTTAGATAAACGTGCTCAACACGCACCGCATCGTCCAGAGTTTTCTGGGCGTGACCAATAATAGCGGCTAATTTCGCCTTCGATGGTTATACCTGCGTACACGGCAGCTGAATGTGATAATCACATTTTTAATTTCTGAATTTTAATCTTCGACCTTTTTTTGCATATGTGTATGTCCGTGTGCGTCTGTGAAGTTCTGTTTATCTCTTGCCGGGATGAAAGTTGGATTCCTATAGGGCTCTCCAGTGTGATTGTCGGAACTCTATAGACGCGCTCTCCAGTGTGTATACTCACGAATTATGACAAATACGCAAGCAGAATATAGATCTTCGAAACAACGACTGACACCACCGAACCTACAATCTACAATCGGCTGGTCAGCAAGAACCTATGCGACAAACACTAACAGTGAAATATCCACTGCGTCTGCTGAGGATTCTTTGACTAGCATTAGCAATTTGTAGCCAATCACCTCAACAGAAATACCGTGGGATAGTATAAAGTGAGATACCAGAATGAAAGAGGAATTGGTGCGTCTCTACTATGAAAGTGCGAAGTTTGAAACCTAAAGCGAAAAAGGATACAGCTTCAGGACGAAGTTTGCCGCGAAGTACCCTAACGTACAGAAAGTTTCAGTGAAAAGTACTATCAATAAGATGAAGAACTTAAAAATTAATCTTCTTATCTCAGGAGAACGAGTAATGGAGATGAAACAGCAGGTTGATTTGGCGTTGAAAAATGTCTACAATGAACATCAGTTAAAGGAAGCTGCATCACATGATCAAGCAGCGGCAATTGATGTTTTTGCACAACCTAATGTTGATCTAGCCTCGCCACATCCTCCAGAGACAAGTGGCCGCATTCAACCAGAAGCAGAGGTTCAGTAACCAAGAAAGCGATTGAAATGGAAACAACATATGAACAGAGATGTTATGCGCCTTTACTTTTTGGCAGAGAAAAGTGGGCAAAGTGTAAGAAGAGAACACCATCGACTCTTCCTACTTAAGTTACCAGAGCTAGACACAAGAATAAGCGAGCCGAATAAAGCAGACGAAAACGCTCAATATCTGTCAACAGATTGGTTTCGGCTATTGAAATAGATGCCTCCAAAATGAAAGTGGAACAGCAGCTTCCTGTTTATGAACTCACTTTAGAAGATGTGGAGAACGAAGATCTGATAGAATCTGAAGGCATGGGTTCTAGGGACAATGAGAATCAAGCACCGGATCCACTAGAACCACATTCGGACATTAATAACGTTGACGCAAACAGCGAAATACCCGAAAAACTACAGCACCTTGAAAGAACTTTTGGTCATGCTTTACTAGAGTTTGGACATGTAGAACCAACACAAAGGCATTCTCTGTCCAAGATGAACATCACAAGGGATCTGCGTGCACTAATAACACACCTGAACAGCAAGGTTTCAGATGCGCATATACGCGCAACACTAACTGCGTTAGAGGTTCAAACTCTTGTGTATTGCGTAGCTGTGGCAACCGTTAGAATGCTGGTCCGCAGAACTAGGCCTACAAATGCAGTCTTTTCCCCCGGAAGGGACCGAGGACCACGATAGACGATCAGGTTGGATATGGATGTCAGCAAAGTAAGGTGCAAATTGGGTCAATTGACTCGATATAAGAAAGGAAATAAAACCAGAAAGCTGATACACCAGGCTACTAAAATCATCCACCCTCGGTACATCGGTACATTGACACCAGCAATATTGAATGAGATTATAGACTCCCAAAGGCAGAGAATTGATGTTCTTACTGCTAGACTGCATCGGTTCAAGAAAAATAGTTTGAGAAGGCATCAAAATCGAACCTTTCAAGCAGATGAATGAAGGTTCTATCGTGAACTGAGTGTAAAGCAAAATATGCGTTTGGGGAAAAACGAACAGAAGGAATTTAGACGCTGCGTGGTTCCAACTAGAGAAGAAGAGCGCTAGCAGTAACCCCGAAATTGAGCTGACTACCATCCCAGCTTTAGATGCTTTAGCGGTTTTGAAAAGAGCAAGTAACTAGAAAGCTCCAGGTCCGGACATGGTGCACAACTTCTGGTACAAGAACCTGATGAGTATGCATCCTGCGTTATCAAGGTAGTTCTATCACGATATAGAGCGGGTAGGGGCGTTGTAGATAGTCAAGAAACTGTGTATGCCAGTAGTTATATAATTGCGAGACTATTTTAACAGCAAGCGAGATGTTCTGCTTTACAACATCATCTGTAAAGCAGATTTTGACTACACGCCCTTGAATTTGTCCTCAGAGGAGGCCTTGAATATCAGGGCAGAAACTATCGAGGAATTAGAAACGCATTGAAGACAAAAAGTCATCTACGGCGAGCATCCCTAAACGTTTGATCAACATAAAGTATATAGTAAGGCATCCAACACTTGGCCGAAGAGAGGCGTCCTATTTCCAGAAGCGAGAGGATTCATCATTACGATTTAGGATAGGATTGTAAGCACTAGAAATGATCTTAAACACGTGTTACGTAAAAAGTTGGTTGACCGTTGCCGATTATGTAGAGATACCAGCGAATCTATCGAGCACATTATTGATAGTTGTCGCGTAATGGCTCAGAGAAAATATACGCATAGACATAATGATGTCGCGGGCATTATACATCAGAAGTTTGTCCTAAACCTAGGACTGGAATTTGCAGGCGACCTACACAACCAATATCAATAAGTATAGCCAGCTGAGGCATGAAGTAAAGACAATATGGAAGAATTTGAAACATGCTTCTATTCATCCTATTGTGATTTCGGCTGCAGGCAATGTGCACGCAAGATGTACTGAACATCTTGAACATTTGAGAGTCAGTAGGGTACTTGCAGCAGTTCAGAAAGCGGGTTTATTACACACATATCCATGGTATCTCTAAGAAAACATCCAGAGGCTACCGTTGTCACCTCCAACGTTCGCTGCCGGTGTGTAAGGATAATAGCGATTGGAGACGAACTCCAAACTACACCATGTTCCTAATTTTGTACCTGCAACATCTTCGCAAAAGATTTCAAACATCTTATTAAATTAATTTATAGCATCCTCATCTCATTAGTCAACTTGACTCATTGTTAGGCTGTGGTTGATGATGAAATGTCGGGTTCACCCGAGAACAAGTTAACCAAAAATAAAGGTTTTCTATTGTTGGGTAGATACCAATTGTACCCCCAATTAGAGATCACTACTCGGAAAAAAGGTTTTTTTCAGCACACTCTAATATAAAGGAAGCAAAAGTTGTATGCCGGAACAGGAAAGTGTCACAGAAAATTGTTCATAAGAAATGAGTGACGAGATTGCCATTGGAACGATAGAACCCGGAAACGAATGATTTTGGATACTCATGGGCCGTCGTAGAGAGCTTTGCTAAGTTGATTTGACTAAGGTAATGAGTATGAATCTTCGTACGGGATAACTGGTCAGTTAGTGTGTTTATGCGTGACTTCTATATTGATCGGAAACCTACACCTTCTTCTAAACATCTCTTACTTACAGTTACTGTATAAATTACTTTAGCCGGTACCTCTGGAAATTTTTATATGTACTTTGAAATACTCCAATTTTATTATGGTTTAATAACATGAATTATTACATACTTTCGGAACTGCTTCCTGAAAATCTTAGAATAAATATAAACTTTACTTGATAAGCTAAACACTATTTTCTCTACTATAATCTTTGCTCGCCAGGCCTGTTCGAGGCTACCTAATCTTTAGAATCCAAATTTCAAAATAGTCAAATATTAATTCCCAAACAACTAAAATTTGAAGGCACGTTCAGCGCAGACTTAGTACTTGGGCATGTTTCGCAATTAAATTGGGTTCTTAAAATCGGTAAAATGACAACACAGAATTTCTAACAAATTAAGTTTACAACTTATTTGATACTCAATCAATAGAAAAATAATAATGAATTTGATTAAACAATTTTAATGTTTGGAATTTATGACATAATTTAAATATCGATAAAATTCATTCATTTAAAAATCCCAAATCCAACAGAACCCTAATAATCGTATTCTTAAACTAATTACAATATAATCTTGAATCCCACCCTAACTCTTAAGAATTAAACTAAAAATCCACTGCTTAATTTCTTTAATTTTGTTTATAGATAGCTTACAATGTCCTCCACAAGCCCTCTAAATATCAGAATGGGATCTCCCTTAGTTTTCGAGAAATAATTAAAAACGTACGCCGAAACGATGCACACGATGTGAATAACCATGTAAACAATATACGATTAATAGACGAATATTATGCTCGTATGCGGAAACTTCAGAGTTTAGACTCTCGGCGCTAGGCACACCATGTTGCGGCGTACGTATAAAAAAAGATACACCTTAATAGCATTAAAACGGACACTAGAGTTTTCATCAAAATCTCTCAAATAGCTGAAATTCTTCCGATGAATTGACATGGAATTGCTTAGCTCCGAAGAGCGAGGGTTTTCTACAATAACTACTTATGCAACGCACATCGTAACCCTACTTTGACTGCCATAAACTAAGTGCACAAACTCAGAAATGACTTAAACTCAAATTATGTAACTAAATTTGAAACACAATACAGTCCATAGCCTCGATTTCAGAAACCTAGTAATAGATGCATCATAATTTCAAAACTGGTCATAGCCTAATTTTTATAAATTAGTAATGACCAAAACTCAGCGACAAATTACCATGACCAAATATTTAATTTTGACTCAGACTCTAAATTTACGAATTATGTATCATTTTTATTTAAACTAACTCAACTTAGTTCGTCTAGATCTACTGACATGCTCAGAGTCTTTAGAAATTTCGTTTAAGTATAGAGGCGGGGCCATTCGTAACAGGATAATCCTTAATAGGGGACTCAACTCGACAATTACACATGATTTCATGGTAATACTTGACTGGATACTCAGTTCAATAATTGCACATGGATTCACAAGAGAAAATATATATCATATAAATAATGTTCGTGGCCACTCAACATGGCTATAACTTACATTTGAAATATAAGGGCTTAGTTCAAGAGTATCCACCTCGGTCGCGTGTGATGCCGTCTTCATAAATGAGGCAAAATTCGTTAAGTGTGCCCGCCTAAACACTTGTTGTCTCCGATTTTCTTGAAACTCCGCGAAATTATTGTCCTAGTGAACCTCTTTCAATTCCCCGAAGAGAACGTATTCAGTATGACGGGTTGTCAGCATACAGGGGCTTGAGTTTTCATCATTTTACTGCGCAAGATGATACTCAATTTACCATAACTTCTACAAGAGTTATCCAACTTGACTTTTTTATGGAGGTTTTGGAAACGCTTTTTTCATCAGCTTTACGATAAATGCAATGATTGTAGTTTTAAAAAATTACTTAAGCTTCATTTTTTAATTTTAAACATATTTTTGAGTTTTTCTCCAAGTGCGGCCGTTAATTTTTTTTCCAAAATTATGTTTAAAAGAAAGCTTGACTTTCTCCCTTTAAAATTAACCATTGTCGAAAGTGGGGCGAAAGAAATTGGTGGAGATATATAACACTTCTTGCGCGCGGCTTCTGCGTCGCAGT
>JAABKJ010009877.1:0-11101 GCA_011634705.1 Andricus grossulariae
TTCTTTAGAGGCGAGGAGACTCACAATAATAAAGCAGCCCGATTGTGAGAGGCGAGGAGACTCACAATAATAAAGCACACCGATTTGTGAGAGGCGAGGGGACTCACATTAAAAAACTACGCCGATTTGTGAGAGGCGAGGGAACTCACATTAAAAAAGCACCCCGATCAGGAGTTTTAAAACGTACTGCAACCTCCTTGTGGTAAACTCTGGAAACTATGATTTATGTAGGCTAACTGCAGACGTCCTTTGTACAACTGGCCAGCCCTGCGTATGTGATTTTTCCAGTCATGTTATACCTCCACAAAAAATTCAGAAAAATTATATGTTAAAGCTAATAATCTGAAGATATTTTTCAGAAAAAATTGTAGGTGTATCTCAAAAATATGGCATAAAAAAAATTCACAAAATTTTGTCTGGTCATCTTTTTTACCAAATTTTTTCATATTTTTTTGAAATTACTCTCATTGATTTATGCAACATATATTTTGTTCATGAAAATTGGTTTAGTCGTTTGCGAGAAAACCCACTTTTTTTTTCTTTCCCCCTCCATAAGTCACTCAAAAATGCAATTTTAAGGTTATCATTGGGCGAAATTATACTTCACATGGGCATAAAACAATTACGTAAATTTCAACTTAATACGTGCGGGGGCAGATTTTACATGCTTAATCGGCTAGGCCCTTTGTTCTATTATTTCGATAAATTTCAATTAATGTGAATGAAAGCTAAATCGAGTAAACTAATAATTTGAAAAAATCCACAATTATTTCTTTTAGATCCCTGATAGAAGATTATAAATGTATTTACTTGAATAGGAGTATTGCAGGTGTAGACCATATTTTGATGAACGACTTGCAAGTTGCGCAGTAAATTCGCTGGACCATAAGCCCATCCAATTTTCCATCCAGTCACACTAAATGTTTTTCCTGCCGAACCGATAGTAATTGTTCGTTCGTACATACCTGGTAAACTTGCTGTAATGAACAAATGCAATGGATTGATCAACCGTGATTTCAATATTATTATTTCTCTTTCACGGTGACTATTCAGATCTATCGATACCTATTTTCAATGCAAATGTTGATTACTTCATCCTACCTATTCTGATATGCTGGTAGGGTTCATAAACAATCCACTCGTAAACTTCATCCGAAACCACAAGTACATTCCACCTCTTTGCTAAATCAGCAATAAACTGCAACTCATCAAGAGTAAAAACCTTTCCGACTGGATTATGAGGTGTATTAATTATGATCCCTTTAGTTTTTTCATTAAAGAGGCGTTCCATTTCTCTTTTATCAAAGACCCAATCCGCTGAACTAATCGTTCCACTGGTTTTTTTCTGCAACATATAAACATAACAAATAGAATCCTTTTTTTTGTTTTAACCAATGATAATTACAATAATGATAATCAAGGTGGTCTCTCAAAACTTGGAAGGCATTCCGGATTGTTTTCCTACTTTCTTAGATAAATACCGCTTAGTACCTTCGTTTTAATTGTTTTCATTACTTTCTTTTTCAGTGACAATGTACAAAAATGATTTCAAACTATTTTTACCCTGAATATTTGTGTACTGCACAAATGAAGCGTGGCAGTATAGAACTAAATAACCAAGAAAACGGGAATTTTTCAAAAGAACGAAAAAAACGTCCACCTTACAAATAATTTTATTGTACAACTTTTTATTCAAACTACTAAAAATTGAAGATTTTTATGATAAAAGACCTCAAAATTAAAAAATGAAAACTTTCGATTTATTCAGATTTAGGCAATTTGAATCTTATCAATTAAAATCGCAATAATTCAAATAACGCAATATTTTGAACTGCAAGCTTTTTAATATTCATAATTTTCATATTCTAGCATTCTAAGTACTAAATTGAATATTTTTAAATTGAAATATTCTAAATGAAAGAGTTTCAAACTGACAGTCTATCAAAATTTAAAAAAATTTATTTTTGAGTTTGAAATTAAATAATGTTTCAAATTATTAGCATGAATTTGAAATGTATAAAATTTCAAATGAAATTACTAAAAATCAAACAATTTTAATTGAAATTCATAAAGAATGAATAATTTCAAACAGCAACCATTTATAAATGATAAATTTCCAATAGATCTTTCAAAATATGAAAATTTAAGTGTTTAATATTCAACAATTCATTAAATCGTGAAAATTCACGTACTATAAATAGAACATTTTTTAACTTTCAAGCGTTCCAAAGTACCCAATTCTGAACTTTACGATTTTAAACAGGTAGGAAGTACAGAAATTTGCAAAACTTCTAGTAGAACGTGTTTGGGAATTTTTAGTTTCACTTAACCTTCATGCGTTTGCGTCAACTTGAGTCACACGGGCGATCCCGCGGGCGGTCAGTTGACCGCCCACGTTTTTACATGATTATCATGCTGTTTTCTCTACTTTTTGTGAATTATTTACTGCCATGAAAGCAAAGAAACTCTGATCCAACTCGGCAAACACCTTCTTTATCAAAATTCTTTATTTAAACAACATATAGTTAACCATACACATAATATAGATTCTAGCTTGAAAAATAATTTTTTTTCTCAGCTTTCTTTCGGAAAAAATATATTTTTGTTCAATTAAACTAGAATAAAACTAGAATTTAGAATAAAACTAGAATATACTCAAGTATAATTGACACTTCAAAAAAGGCCACTTGAAAAAACGTACATAACTTGACACTTGTAATTTGAAACTACAATATAATCAACTTACGAGTAAATGGCACAAAAAAAAAAGAACGAAAAAAGGAACTTTTGGCCGAAAATAGCGCAAATTGCCGGAAATAGCGGTCGTAAGTGTAACTAAAGAATACATGTCCATCCCATCTCACCCAAAGCTCACTGGTGAGCGCGACATTCGAAATTCCAAAACGGATGAAGGTTAAAAGAGCAGGCTAAAGTTTCTATCCTAGAAATCATGTTTTGAGGATGCCTCCTGAGTATTCTTACCGAATATGAAAAAAATATCTAGTCCCCCTTTTAAAATAACTCGATATTTGTTGTTTTTTGATCAATTTATGTGATTTTTTCGAAAGGAACAAATAATAAGTAAAGTTTTCTGTAATACATTTTTTAATTTTTCGTCCAAAAAAAGTTCCCATGTGATTAATATTGATTGACCTTCCCCTCCCTTTTAGATTTTGAAAAATGTTTTTTTGGTTTATTTTACTTAAAACTTCTAAAAAACAAAAAAAAAGTTCATAAATTTCCGAACAATTTAAAAAAAATGGTCTAGCCTAAATCGTTCTGAAGTTATGACGTCTTAAAAAGATTTTTCAGTAAAAAAAACGTTTAATCTTTTTCTTTTCAACTAATATATTGTCCTCTATAAATCCTACATAAAAGTTGTATGGCAATAAATTAAGGCAGATTAAACTATCTTTAATACTAAAAAAATAATGATTTTAGCTCTTACAGAATATCAGTTGTAGTCTCTTATAGCAGGCTGCTTTTGTGGAACTTTATTATAGATTGCATTTTTTTATTTAAAACTTATTTTGTATGTAAAAACACCTTAAAATACTATTTTCTTTAATGTTTGTGATTGGAAAAGAAAATCTTTAGAAGTCAAGATTTAAAATAGCCATTTAGAGAAAATTCATAAATCCTTTATTGTTCCTTTATATATTTCTAATGTATTAATACAATAAACGAGTTGTTGCATGGCATTAGTGAATAAGAAATTCATTGGGTTGTTGCACTGAAACAAACCAGTTACAATAATTCAAATATTCAATTTGTAAAAAGAATTCCACAAAAAGCAGCCTGCTATAAGAAACTATAATTGATGTCTCGTAAGAGCTAGAATCATTTTTTTTTTAATTTTAAACATAATTTTATCTGTTTTCATTCATTTTTATACAACTTTCATGTACGATGTATAAGGGACAAGATATTATTCGAAAAGAAAAAGTTTCAACGTTTTTTAAAACTGAAAAATCTCTTTAAGACGTCATAACTTCAGAAGTATTTATGCTAGAACATTCTTTTTTTTTTTAATTGTTAGGAAATTTATGAACTTCTTTTTGCTTTTTTAGAAATTTTATGTAAAATTAACCAAAAACGTCGAATTTACAAAAAAATTATGTCTTTCACACACTTTTCAAAACCTAAAACGGAGGTGAAAGTCAATCAATATTAATCACGTGGGAACTTTTTTTGGACGCAAAATTAAAACTTTTTATCGCAGAAAACTTTACTTATTATTTGTTCCTTTTGAAAAAAAAACACATAAATTGATCAAAAAACAACAAATATCGAGTTATTTTAAAAGGGGGCCTAAAGATTTTTTTTTCATGTACTCGGTAAAAATACTCAAGAGGCATCCCAAAAATATAATTTCTGATGACAAAAACTTTATCCTGCTCTTTTAAGTGAAACTTGGTACTGAGGAGGCGTGTATATTTATAATTTGCAGATAAAAACCTTTAAAATGTAAAAATATGGGAATTTCGAAACTGAAACGGTCAAGATATTTAAAATTTAAATACTTAAAAATAAGGCTCTAAACCGCGAAGCTTTCAAAAATTAGTAATTTCAAATTTGATATCTTAAAAATTCCACAACTTACTGGTTTTAAAGGTATGAAACGTGGAACTCCACCCGCTATTCTGACCATCGGAACATAGCAATCGAAGAAAGGTTCTATGATGATCCATTCATCTCCAGGATTTGTGTGACCCATGATAGTATCATATAGAGCTTCATAAGCTCCCGCCGTTATGAGAATCTCATTATTGGGATCTAAATCTCGTTTCAGAATCTTAGAGTATAATTTTGCAACTGCATTTACAAGACGTGGATGGCCCTGAAATCATTAAGAAAATATCGTTGGTAAAGTAGTTTTAGGTAGGTAAGACTTGAAAAATATATTGGTCATCAATTATTAAGGTCTGAGATAAGGTTCGTACTTTTTTTCATGACAATATAACTCTGATTCCCTAATGAATTGGTCAATCACAGAAGCTTTTTGAAATTAAAAACCAGTTTAACAACTCTAAGCAGTCTCAAATAAAAGTTAATGTTTCTCTTACCAGACTCTTACTTTTATGCCATTATGCAGTACTCTCGCAGGCGAACACGACTGTGATGTCAATTTTTCCTAATGGAAAAGAAACATTTTGAGTAATTTTGATATGAAGTTTCAGATTGAATGGTAAATTTCAGTATTTTTTCCCACTTTTTAATTGAAAATGTGTATTGGGGCGTTTCTTGACATGAGAAAACCGATTCTGAAGTTTATTTTTCGATAAAAATAAGGTTTTGATACACTTCCGATACAAAAATAAACTAAAATCGATAGTTCATTATGTACACAGAATGCATAAATCGAGTAATTTTGTTGTTGTTCATTTTTCATACAATATTTATTTGTAAATTTTGAAAATTAACAAACTGAAAACGTAAATAATAACTTGTGGTATGAGAGCAATGCTCTACATATTTATTTTAAATGTCAACGAGGCCTTTAACATACACAATACGCATAAATGTGGAATTTTTGTCATAGTTGTTGGTGTATAACATTTAAGATACCAACACAATATTGTTTGGACTTAAAAGTATACGTGAAACGTGAAGCAGATTTCTGCACAAATTTCTGCTTCTTGAAATGTCCTCATTGCGAAAGACACTATTGATTCAGTGATGCATTAGAACATCACGACACATGGAATTCTGCAATGTATTAAATGTACGTATTCAACGTATCGTTCGAAAATAAAGTGCAGTCATAAATATCACATGTCTTTCGAAAATAAATATGACATGTTATTATTTATGTTTATAGGCAGTTGATTTATCGGAAATTACAAATAAAAATTGTATGAAAAATGTACCAAAAAAATTGCTCGATTTACGCGTTATGCGTGAATAATGAACTATCGATTTTAGTTAATGTTTGTATCGGAAGTGCATCAAAACCTAATTTTATTGCAAAATAAACTTCAGAATCGGTTTTCTGATGCCAAAAAACCCATAATACATATTTTCAATCAAAAATACTGAAATTTACCATTCAATCTAAAACCTAACACAAAAATTACTGAAAATGTTTCTATTCCATTAGGAAACATGGACATCACAGTCGTGTTCGTCTGCGAGAGTACTACATAATGGCATAAAAGCCTATGCTTGAAGCCCGTGACCAATAGTGATGTCTCCTTGTAAGTAATATTTTTCCTGTATCTATCATAAACCAAATTTCAAAACACGTAATTATCTCATTCATGTTTTTGCTAATAAAATGTCACTAGTGTCCTCCTATCACGTATATTGGTAATTATCAAATTGAAGGCTAACTTGAAATCCCAGTAATATAACATTATATTAGAAACTCTTATTGATTTTTATTTTTATTTAATAAATATTTATTAACATCCTCTACAAAATGGTCACTTCCCCAAACGTAATTAACGTGCGGCGTCTCGACCTCACTTTGTACAAGGATATACTGATTTTTTCCTTTGTGTTTGACAGTAGCCTAAAATACGCCTAATGTATCAAGTTTGTGAACTTTAGATGAACAAAAGTTTAATTTATGTATATTTTCCAAGATAAATAAATAATATTGTAAAAACCTTAAAGTCTGTCCCTCGATGTTTGTCATTTTAATCGTCATTACCATACGTCTCTTTTTCTAGTAAAATATTTGTAGTTATAGTTGAGTGATAAACATAGAAATATTAAGCGTCTGGTTTAATACAAGATTCCATAAAATTAAACTTAAAATAACAAATTTTTTTTTGTGAATCGGATATGAAAACGTTACCTGCTCAGAGGTGTTTTTTTCATAATTCGGCGACTATTCAAGATCAGAATGTGTTATTTTTTATAATTATTCAAAAAGAATAAACTTCATTGTACATTACTGTTTATATCTGCGCGTACGCGTGGTGTAGGTGGACCGGTTTGTTTACTATTGTCTAACCTCCGTTTATAAACCGAGATCTCAAGATGTGAGCTAAATATGACTTCAAATTTATTTTAATTTATTACGTCACCTTACTTATATTCGAGAAAATGATCTACAATACAGTAAACTTCCGTTTATTTTAAGGTCCTTGAAACGCACCCGACCAATTATTTTAATGCTGGAGTGGTGGGGGCCACTACTACCGCGATTCGGCAGTTTATTTTTATCAACGACGTTCATTAGCTGCCCCGCTCTTGTATCGAGGCGCCACCTATACGCAACTTTTCCAATCGAAAAGCGCGAGTGATTTGAAATCAATAATAAATACTATCAATAATAATACAAATAAATACACCCGATATTTCTGGAACTGCTGGCCCACGCAGTTTCTCAGCTCAAGGGGTGAAGGACGGTTGCGACTCTCGCCTCAGAAGGGCCGCCGTGTGCGAGTACTCAGTAGAGTATATTGCGCAATATTATGGAAACGGTTCAGGCGAGTGGATATCCGGCTTATTGCGCAGTTGAAAAAGTAGCGGTCCGTTATTTCGCGGTGGAAACGTCAGCCGTCAGGAAAGTTAGTACATGGTACTGCAACTGCATACGACTTTTTGGAGAAAATCTCCTAAACGTAAAGGTACGTTATAAAGGTGTCGATAGTAATATTTTTCGCATGTTTCGCGAAATACAATCAACTATAAGAAATTTGAGGTGAAAGTACCCGGTTCGGATCAAATCGATGTAATTTACTTTTAAATTTCGCATATTTACTCGAAAACGTCGTGAGACGTATTCCTATGACGTCGTGAAAAAATACCAAATTTAAACCAAGGAGGGAGCTCTTCGAGCCTCTTTTTTTTAATTTTTCAGCCACTGACGCGGAGGAGAGTGTACAGGGACCGTGGTGGGAGATGACGAAACTGCGTAACTTAAAATAAGTGCGTGTAGGGGGTTTAAAGTTAAAGCTCGCGCGCTCTTTTTCATGAAACTCCTAACCTTAAATCCACTTTCCATATTTAATGTACAAATTTAATATTATTTCTCAGTTTCAGAAATGCCCCTTTTGGATTAAAAATTTTCAAATGTGATACGATCAATGTCCGTTTTGAAACATTAAATCCCTAATAATAATGTGATTGCCACTTTAGTAGGGTGACCATAATTGATTTTTGAAAAGTAGGACAGAAAGCTTTGAAAAATGAAGACAAAGTAGGACAAAAATTTATTTGAAAAAGAGGACAAGGCAGGACAGAAAAGTTTGAAGAAAGAGTATATATATAATTAGAAATCCGGCTTATATGATTAAAAAATATTGGCCATCGATGTTCACTACATCGACATAGATAGAATGATCAAATGTTGTACAAAAAAAGTCCAAAAGTTGATTGAAAAATAAAAATGTATCATTTGACATGGCCGAGGAAATCTGGACGGATGGTCACCCTACACTTTAGATTCTAAAGTTTGCCTACAATTTGACAATTACTCATATAAAAGTCTGAACGAGAACTTTAGGACCAAAATTCATTTATCTCAATTTATCCAGAGTCTTCACTTGTAACGCAAAAAAATTGTGTTCTAAATAAATAACTTATAGCATTCATAGGTACTTAAACGTATTTAATCATTTTCTTACAAATCCTCTGGTGTACTGATTCAATAATGGATTTTCGCTGTTCGTTGCTGCTGCCAAAGCCTTCGTAACGTTTTCAGGTGCATAAAAATCCGGAAAACCTTGACCAAGATTCAAAGGTTTATATTTCAAAGATAGCTGAATGTATTCAACCCTAAAAATACAATATGATTAATTTTTAGCATTTTGAGCAGCAGAAGAAAATCAGATTTCATAACAGAATGAAGAAATACCAGACAGATTTATCGTTTCCTTTGTAGCGATCTGGCATATCAAACTTCGACATCGTGGAGCAGTTTTGAATCGTTTCAATTGCAGGCGTTAATGAACAAACCCTTGTTACAGACCTCAAGAGAGAAAATCTTGATAACATCTATAAGCAAATATTACCATGTTTAGAATGTTGATGAGAAGAATAAGTCATTAAAAAGGAATTTGTATAATGATTAATTTGAATATTTTCCGTGTTTTTAGATTTTTATTTGTATATATTATTGTTTGAATTAAAACAAGAAACATTTCATTTTCGATACAGGAATAATTGATCTAGGAAGTCAGTTAATCCAGTTTTATAAATAAATTTGATGTAATTTACTATATCTACGTGATTTGAAATTAATTGAATATCAAACATACCTGCATATTTTAACAAATATACATTTTTGTTAAAGTTGTTAGACTTTTGTTGTAATATGTTACCAAATTAAAAATGAAAAAGTTATTGCTTTAACTTATTATTTTCATAAAATGTTTATACTTTTTAAACTTTCTAATTGATTATGTAACTTAAAAGCAAACATAAATTAAAATAAGTAATGCAATTAGCAGAAATGTTTATAAAATTTTTTAAATACGCGTATAAAATTTTCAAAAACGCAGCGGATATAGGTTAGGAAATCAGATTGCGAGCAGCTTATGTATGACTGCGTCAGCACTTGAAAAGCGATAAGAATTGATAACATGTAAAACAATAACTCTATAACATGCCACAATTTATAAACTACAATAAACTTGAAAAAAAAATTGAAATATAATTGGAAAGCACACCATTTCCCTAGTATGTTGCGAAAAACAGCGGGTTTCACTTTTGCGGTTTCACTGTCTAGTCATAGCAGTGTGCACAACAAACATATAATACTCCGTGATAAATATTTAATTTGAAAATCTACATGTTTGTTAAGGGAAACGAAAACTCTTTAAATAAATATCAGGAGGATGATACTTACTTAATTCAGTTTAATTTATTCTCAAGTGCGTCAAGTGCGGGAAAAGTGACCACAAATTCCAGTAAATATTAGAAGATTAGAACTCACGGAACTCACTATGTAATCATTAGTTTAACAATGCAAAAGGTTGATTTTAGTTTTCTAAAGATTAAGCGTTTAGGTTTAGAAATCGAAATTATGACCAACTGTCGCAATATAGACTGTAGAGGATGAACTCAAAACTGATTGATACGTGTCTCCAGCAGAGACTCTCTCACTCTCTGCTTGTCTCGTCCAGAGCAGAGATGACAAGAGATGATGACCTCTGCGCGAAGATATACATACTGCATACTCATGATCACTGTCAGAAAACCGCTGTTGTAACTAAATCAAATATCAAAACCGAGGTCAAAACAAAAGTGTCATAATGACCGCACGAAGTGTATCATGTCCATGTGGGTATCATCGCGAAGTAGTGGGTATACATTACTTAATTATAATATTATTAGAACAAAAGGAGGAAGAGAAAAGTTATGATGAGTAAGTATAATGGACATTGTAACAGTTTTTGTCACATTTTTTATCTATATAATGAACACAAAATATGTTTCAGGTTACATTTACTGGTTTCGGACACGTTTTTCATTAATATTATGTAAATGTGAAAGAAAGTTGTCATTTGCGTACATTCAAATTTTAATTGATTAATTTATTTGGTCTTGCATACCAAAATCAAAGGTTATGTGAGTCAGTCCAAACAGCGGGAAAATTTAAATAATTAACTGTATATATTTGTATATTTATAACTTTTACTTCACGTACAGATTTTTTTTGACATTTTAAAAGTAGGTTTTTAAAAACTTGTTCGAGTACTCCGATTCAGTAATATTTCATGACCTACTAATATTGAAAATAGTTACGATTATACACACCTGTAAAATGTAGAGATTTCGTAGGCAGATAAATGTAAAGTCCATGGTAACTTCGTGGTGTCAAAAGGTTTTCAAAGAATCGCTGATTCATTGAGAAAGTGAGACGCAAATCAGCAACTGGCTTTGTCAATCCTTAAAGGCCTGAATGAAGTTAACACCAATGAATGCTAACCCCGATTAATATGTCTGTTGATTATGTCAGAGAAGTTTAGGTTCACGGGCGTAGACGAAAGAAATATTTTAAAGGTCGAGTATTGAGCTCCGGCAAATTTTGCCGTATTTAAATTTTCTAGTCCGACAAATTTTTGTGCCAATGAGGAACTTTCTGTTCCGATAATATTTTTTGCTACTTTGGAAAAATAGTACAATATTTTACTATTTTATCATA
>JAABKJ010009878.1:0-11101 GCA_011634705.1 Andricus grossulariae
GGGAGAGGGAGAGGGAGAGGGAGAGGGAGAGGGAGAGGGAGTACATTATGTGTAACGAATTATACATATATTTAAGATGATGTATCTGATAAGGAAAGTATACTATAATTTCATTAAATTGTATGACAAAGATCATGAAAAAAAATTATGATGAGAATTTTGATCGAGGCTTTCATTAGTTTCACCCGATAATAAATTTCTATCTCTCCAATTTAAGATTCTTTTCCAATCCCTTTCCCCTGACTTAGAATGCTTAGATCTCTAAAAGGAACATTGCAATTCGCGTCCGCGATAAATTCGTCTGGTGTCCGGTGAATCTTGGATACTACCATTCGTTTCATCGATGGGAACGAAGATGAATCGCAGTGATTCTAAAAGGGAGCGACGACGTGACCCGAATCTAACGTTCACCTCTTCACATTCTAGGGATTCAGAATCTCTATGTACACAGAAAGAACGCACAGGAGAGGAAGAAAATAGACATAAAAAAGGAAGAGGATGAAGCAAAAAGGGCGCTAGGGTGGAGAAGAGATCGTGATGCGGATGCTGCAATTGTGATATCCAGTAGCATTGTTACTGCCTATCCTCCTAATGCATTGTAGAATGTAGAGTGGATGTGTAGGGTTCCAATGCATGTGCCCTTGAATGTCCAGCTTCCGGTCAGCCCAGCGTTCAAAAGAGACAAGAGAGCGAAGCTTTAACAGAACGGGGATTTGGGAGGTTATAACACGCCGCCAAACGCTGGCCAATGACAACGAGATTAGACCTCACGCAGCTACTGGATATGATGGAAATTACATGCTCATGAATGCATCAACCTGCTAACCATGCTGAAACAACGTCGAAGCACGTCCACCACTAATTTTCACGTTACCAGGTGAGCTGCTATGGTGGTCGATTTAATTTTCCGAGAGCATAGCCATCGTTATAGTGCTTCAGTAGGTGACATCGTAAACAAAATATTATCACTTGATTGTGACATTACAAGTTGAACTTTCATACATAATAATCTTTTATACCCAAGTAATGAAAAAAATATCAGAAAAGTGGAAAAGTGCATCAGTTTGGAGCCTGTGAACAAAAAATATATTCCAGGAAACGTTTATATCTTTTATATGCCCTATGGCCATTAACATCTGAAATTTAATGATTGTATGAAGTTTCTCTTTTTGAAGCTCCTTCGGCTTGAACAAATGTATTCTCATCATGTGCCTAGCGTTTCGCACTGTCACGAAATATTCAGTTTGAATATACCATGAGTAGAGAACTTATATAATAATAATAATAATAATAATAATAATAATAATAATAATAATAGATCTTTATTATGTTTCACGAAATATGCACATTAGCTTACAGAAAGAGATAGACGAGTGGACATAAAAGGCCGAGGTTCAGCTAAGCTGCTTTACAACCTAACCTTGAGTAGCTATTATTATTGTTATTGTCTTCTTGTTAGGCTGGTCCATTTAGGTCCCGTAGCACTGTGGTTTAAACCTATGTTATTATGCCAATTATTTTGAAACCCCAGTGAAACAGAGATCTGTACACGAGTCACCCTCACTGCAATATTAATATATGCATTCTTAAGATTTTGATGTAGAGGATACGCACCTAAAATTATAAACATGGGGTTCCAATGCATATGCGTAATTGCATCAATAATGCATGTCTCTGTTGTTAGAAGACCAGTTTTGTGTAATGGAAATACGTCTTGCATCCTTCGACGGAATCGACACGTCACGAAGCGACGGTGCGCGTTGCGCTATTCAATCCACATCCATCAATGTCGAGGCCCTCGGCAATAAATCCACTCTTCATGGTACACGCGCAGAAACTTTGGGAAAAATCCTACGACATGGAATCAACGACCTCTTTTTCGACGAGTACTTGTGGAAGTTTCGCTGCTGCAAGCAAGCTATTCATGAATTCTATTTTTCAAGAAAGTACCCCTTATAAAAAAGAAGTATTGGTAATTATTGGATCTAGTACTTTTTTTGTAAATAAGTATTGGAAATCCAATAATTTTTCACAAAAAAGGTACTGAATCCGAATAATATCCTGTTTCCAAGATACTGAAACTAAAATTTAAATATACTTATCAGCTGACATGCTAAGACACATTCTGTATTGAAGTTAGGACAATGAATATCATGTTATTATATAAACATAAACATAATATAATATCTATCTGATTGAATGAAATTCACGAAAATTTCGCACTCATTATTGTTGAATACCTGATTGATCGCATACTGCGTGAATATGATATTAATATGAATATTTTGAAATATTCTTTGAATTTTATGGAATTTTTCAAATCCCAATTTTCAAATGAGCAATTTCAATTTTAAAAATTGATTTCTAAAACAGAAAATAAAAATTTTTAATTCTAAATCAATAATATATATAATATAAGAATTTTCTGCGAAATTAACTTAGTAAGTCAAAGTTTGCAAACGAGTAATTGTATTTGATGACAAAATGTATTTCTGAATATTTCTGAACTTTATTGATAAAAGAGGAGATTTTAATTGTTAATGTTTTTTAATATTAAGAAATGGGTAATTATGTTCTCAAAATTTTGCTATCATTTATGAACCAAAACATAGGATACATTAATTGACTAAGAGTATACATTATCCTCTGGCGGAGAAAACATATATAATTTATACATAGTGACATAAATGACGTATAATTATCATTTGTCTTACACGAAAAATGTAAAATAAATTTAAATTATATATCATATTTCCGACTATATATAATTTCTCCGCCTGGTTCGATAGCAGTTTTTATTTTTGAAGAATTATTTTAAGTTTTGAAGATTGAAATATATGTCAAGAAAGAATCTGGAACATTTTAAGATCATTTTTACAGGATTTCAAAAAAATGTAAGAAAACTTAAAATTATTTCAAAAGATATTTCCAAGTTTTAGATGTTTTCAAAATATGTTTCAAGAGTTTGAAATCCAATTTTGAAGCTTCTCAAGGACTTTAGAAGGTCTAAAGATAATAATATTTTTTGCTCAAGATTCGGGGAAAAATGTGAATTTATTTTTTATTCAAAAAAGTTCATTTTAAGAAAATATTTTAAAACATTTCAAATGATTTCCTAAAATTTCAGAAAGGAATGTAGAAAATTTTAGGAAAAAATGCTGCAATTTTGCCAATCCCTGAATATTTTGCTAATGGATTTAGAGCATACGGTTAAATCAGTAGTTAACATGTAATCTGAAAGACTGCTGATGTGTGTACTGTTCCATATTGCATGATGTTCATTTGTATCAGACCCACTGATCAGTGGCCATTCTTTCAAACTACAGTTATTCAACAAACTTCTTTATTCCTCTGATAGTGGCGAGTCCAGAGAATCAAATGGCAGGTATGCTGAGCAAATCGCCATGAGCTAACGTCTTCCTCCTCTTGGGTGTCCGATTTTCATCTCTACTAGGTATTTGTTACTGAACTTAGGTAAGCGTTCCATTAACGCGTGAGAGAACCTGGTTCTTGCTAACAGAAGAATTATTAATTCGATTTATGGATACCCCGAGTAAAAATCATTAGCATGGGTGTGATTAATCATTTACTTTTCAAAGTATAAAAAATGTACGGTAAATAAGTCAATCCCATACTTCAAGTATTGCGAAAGTATAGCTGAAGTATAGCTAGAGTATGAGATAAACTTCATCGATGTTTGTACTTTATTTATACTTAATTATGGCTAGAGTATCGGACATAGAATCGCAGTCATTTATTTCTCAAAATATCCTACACCGTTAAAAATGTGTGGAATTCTACAACACTTCTACAATACAAGCGTGAGGTAAAATTCCAAACAAGATATTGGGATGGCGAAAATGCAATACATGTATAGTAAGTATTGTAATTGGTGGAGTCACCGTAGCGTGAACTCTACGAGATAATGTAAAATGTCAATACATCATGTATTGTAGCGTTACCTTACGTTTCGGAAATAAGCTTCCAATACATTTATGGGAAGTTTCCGACAGAAATTTTTCACAGTGTAGCAACAGGATGAAACGTAATATTTCATAAATGACAGTCCGTCCGAAAAAGTTTAAAGGTTCGCAATTTAAGTGATTTTGTGACAGAAATAAATTTGGAATATTTTTTGTGAGTTTAACGCAAAAGTGGGTTAATAATATCTTGAAAATCTTGAATATAGAATATTCGATTCCTTAACATAGTATTATTGGTATAAAAATATTTTTACGTCTTCATTTAATATAAGTCTATGTGTTGACAACGGCCATTTATAGTACTTTTATCCTCATTTTACATCGTGAACATAACCTCTAAATGTCATATGGGTGCAGACGACACGCCATCCACACATACACGGTTGCCAACATTGCATGAAAAAACGGCATTTCTTATTTAATGACAAGACAATATGATTATTGTCGACCTTGTGTTGGAATGTACAGAATACACGAAAATTAACTGAAAAGACTCACTTATATTTTAGTCTTTGCTCCCCGTGTAGAAATAGTAACAGGGATCCGAAACCGGGCGCTGGCCGGGGATACTGGCCGGGATCCGGCTCAAAACGTCACGGTAAACTGGTCGGATTCCGGCTTTGATACCGGCCGGGATCCGGTCGGGTAACCCAGCCACAGACCGGTTAAAAAATGTTGCTTTGGGCGAGAAATTAGTAACCTGGTTTTGTCTTTTAAGGCTCATCTTAAAGAATACGATTAACTTTAAATGTAAAATCAAGTCATCAAATTCTCGCGAGGAAATTAGAGAAGAGTTTCAATCACTGATGCTAGAATCTCCTAGCCATGCTTCATTTTGGAAACCACGTGGTGGTTTGTGGTTAGGAACTAGGAAAGGAAAAAATGAATACACAACACTATACTTTAATAAAAAACAATAATTATTCGCGGAGTAAGTAGCGTTTTCAAACTGATTACTGAAATAAGGTTGATTTTATTTGCGATCTTCGAGGAGACGACGCGACATGAGTGCTACGTGCGATCTCGTTCGAATTGAAACTTGCAAGTGTCTACGCCGACGCCAGGCGCAGAAGGCGTCAGACATGGCGGTAAACTTTAAAATGTACAGAGTAAAAATTGTCTGAAAATAGAGAGAATTGTAACAATTCTGCTATTACATATTGCAGAATCGATAACAGTCTTATGTAATAAGTTAAAACATTGGGAAGAATTAAATGTTTTTTTTTGTTGAGAATTTGTAAAAGCTAAATTCTGTTTGACTGATCTAATCAATCTTTTAATTATACTTTTCAAATGATAACTTATCTAGCATCCGTATGTACATCTTTGATAATATCACGGCTCTTAAAAAATGTGTTATTTCTACAAAAAAAGTAACCAGGGTTGGCCCGGTCGGTAACCAGCCGGCTTCCGACCATTAATACCAACCAGGGGTAGCCCGGCTGGGACCCTACCAGAAACATTGTTGTAGTAGGGCCAATCGGAGCAATTTATGCACGGGTCTCCTATTATTTTCTATAATTGTCTCATGTTCTCTCGGCAGATATTACATATAGTCTCATACACGGCACTGTCAGCACATGCAAGCGTCAATTTAATCAAATTGTTGCTTAGTTGAAATGTTTCATCTTAAATTTTTTATAATATAAAATTAAAGAATTGATGTTATGATTAATATTTTACTTTTTTGTATTTGACTTATTTCAGCAGTTACAAACAATATTATTTGATATTGTGAAAATTACGTTTCTGGATCTCTATTTTCATGTATTATAGATATTCGATTATTTCCCATCATTGATAATATGGCCTTTACCTACTATAGCCATATTTTAATTTTATTTTAGACATTACACATTTATACATTAGCTATATTTTATTTATACGTCAGTTTTATTGCAGCAATACTTCTCAGATATATTTACAATAGCAATAATTTTGGTATGTTTCAACCATACATCGTTATACTTAAGATATATTTAAGCTATACGTTCATTATACTTTATGCAAATATACCTGAAGTATGGGATTGTCTCATTTACCATGTTTCCTAATGTTTAGTGTGCACCCTGCTAAAATTTTTTCTATCTCCACCTAATTCAAAATGTATAAAACAAATAATTTATGTTAAAAGATTTTAGGAAATGTCAATGAATATTAATGGATTTCACAGGATTTGAAAGAAGAAGTATAACAGATACAACTGAGAAACATACGTGAGCAAATCACATCATTTTCACTTTTTATTTAGTGCGATTTCATTTTCGTCAATTATGTAATAACCATCTTAATATGCCTTGGTACTGCATATTTGGCAGTTACTTGCCAGGATCATAATAACAACGTCCTTGTGCCCAAGAGGGGTCATTCTTTTGACAATGCATGCCTCCACAGCAACTGCCTTGAACACCATTATCTACAGTACATGGGGAGTCGAAACAGTCACAAGCCATTACACTGTATATTAGTGTCAATAACACAAGTATGGCTTTCATCGATTTTATAGATATCATTTCCCTTATCTGAAAAAAGAATAGAAGTTTATTGAAACTTCAGCAAAGTACACCTTGAAATTAATTCATTAAATAACTCTACGGTACGTTATAAGCTTATAAAACTATATCATAGATTTTTGCATCAGTTGACTCAATGAATTTTAATTTATTTATTTATTACTCATTATTTAGGCGAAAAATATTTCCAAACAAATGTACAAAAATAAAAGGAGTGAGATAAGTTTCGCGCAGGAGGGCTAACAAAAAAATGAAAGTATAAATTATCTACATGAGCAATTCAATAAGCAATTATTAAAGAGAAAGCTTTTTCAATATGAAATATAGAATAAAAAAAAACACTTCACATCCACTTTTTTGTCATGAATACCGTTGCGAATTAAAGCAAAAATATGAATTTCAGAATAAAATCTTTTTCTTAGTGAGGATAAATTTTCAACACGCTAATAAGATACTTAAAAAACTCAAATTAAAAATTCAAAGTTATAATTAAAAAAATATTTGAAATAAAGATGTTCAGTTTTTATTTGATATTCATATAAGGAAACCCCTTATTTATTCTGTTTTTTTCAGCCATTTGTGAATGTAAGTTTTTTCGTTCTCTATATTTGATCTTAGTAATTATTTTAGTTTTATCCTAACATATGAGTTTCACTCACAAGAAGTAAAGCTTCAGGGATGACCTTTAAAGATATATACCTTTCAATCTACAATTCATATCATTCTTTCTAATTTTTGAATTTTTCAACTTACAAATAATGCCAAAGACTCATAAAAAAATCGTTCATAAAATACTTATAACCTTAATTCTCAATTTTAATTTGTGAATTTGTATAGAGGGGCTTGCTTTTATTTTGCCTTTTCGAAATCAGTAAACTAACATTTTCGAATTCTACAACTGTTATTGAGCAGTAAACGGCATATGAGTCATAAATGGTCAATATTTTAATGTTTAATCTTTTATGTAAGAAGCAGGAGTCGCTGCCATCAACCAGGAAAACTATATACAGATTTTGGAAAGACGAAAGATACTTTTAACAAATGAAGAAATAAAACTGGAGACGAAAATATAAATTGGAGAGAAAAGATATCATTTTGATAGCAGGGATACATCAAAATTATTAGAAAAAATGCACAATAGAAATAACTGGTTTTTAATTGAAATTTTGCTCAATATTCTAGTTTAAAGGAAGACTTGAAATAATGAGCTATCAAGATTCTTATAAAGTGTATAAGGGTGAAAATAATAGACGGCAATATATATCATGTCTCTAGAATACTATACGCTTGTGCTTGAAGGAATATTTTTTTTTAATTACAGGGTCTTATCAATAATCAGAGTGTTTTCTCTCATAGTACACCATGTCACAATTATTTTTAGTTAACTTGTTTTTAAAATTAATTTGATTAAATAGGTGTAACTGTTGCCCGGTAAAGTGTCACTGACTATGTTTATCACATTTATGACAAATTACTTTTTAAAAGAAAGCTCAAGTCAATATTATCAATGGGAGTATGTTCGTAGTTATTACCTTCCAATTAAAACATGTTTTTAGGGTGTGAATAAGTAGATGTTAATAAAAACATGTAATTTTTAGCTGTGAAGCTTTTGGTTAATAGGTTATTCCCACAAATAGTATACTTTTAAATTATAAATTTTATTGGTTAGTATTGTCATCGAGTAACAAAACATTTCTTTTCATTGACTGAAGATAGTTTAAAGACGGGAAGTAATCGACGTTCCTATTATTTTTTTAGTGATTAATCTAACGAGCAGATCTGATTAATATTGCAACATAAGAAATATTTTTAATGAGTTTAGTTGAATATTGATGTTTATGTAAATTTAAGTAAATTTACATTTTAAATAGTGGCCTACTCCTTCTCACTTTGGAGTATTTTTGTATACGTACTTGATTAACTGACGTCCTGGCTAGAGCTCTGGATAGTATGAATTGGTGGTTGCCGATGTCTCCTATTTATTCTATCCTGCAACAATACTGTCGTCATGGATTGGCGGAAGTAGACAATAAAAATGTGCTTTTCGATTGTTAACTTTTTACGGAGTTTTGCTGTTTACCTCCCAAATTAAATTAGGAAACTCCTTATTTTCTGCATTATATCGCATATTGAGTTTTCCGCAGGATGAGGAAAATGCAATGTTTCCTTATTTATCTTTAGATACGATTAGGAAAACTCGGTGAAAATATAATTTTTCAAAGACATAGGAGGTCAGTTCATCAATTGAATGAAAAGTGCTCCAAAGTTAAGTTTATCGTATATAATAGCATCTTTTTTTTTTTAATACTTTAAAGTAGAATATTACTCGCTTCGCCATCCTTCACAGTTCTCTTTGATAAGAGCTAGCAACTCCGGCTTCATGCTTGAAAGAAAAATCATTGCAATATTAAATATTCAATATTAAGAAATTGGAAAACTAAATATCGCGAAAGGCTGCATCAAGTTGTCCTTAAAAGTTGATGGAGTTTGAAGAGGGGATGTACTAGTCATCCCGAAAATTTGGGCAGGCGCGGATCCAGAGAAGGGCTTTAGGGGGGACCATCCTATAATTTCCCTTCCCCTCTACTCTCAAGGGGGAGGTTGATAATAATTTTAAAGTTATTTCTTCGCCTTGAATGTTTATTATAAATTATATAAATATATTAATCATGAATGTTATAAACATAATTAACAAATGTTTAAATAGAAACCATGATTTTATATTTACAAGCTGCGTCTTGTGTGTCATGGCATAATCATTAACCAACAAGTATAAAATATTCATCAAATTTTCGAAGTGAAGCATAAACTACAAAAAGATTATTTTTATACACCAAAATTTATTTAATGTTATTTTAATGTTAATTCGTTGTAAATGAATAATTTTTCAATTGTTATTTATACATCAAAGTTGGTTTTTGAAATCTTTTAAAACATTCTCTTGAAACTATATTTTTTTTACCAAAAATAACTTTAAATTTTCCCAGGAACCTTAAAGAAAAAATGTACTATCTTGAAACATTTCAAAATCCTTAAAAAGCTACATAATTTTATTTTAAAATCTTCAAAAATCTACATTTTATTTTACATTTTTCGGAATCTTCACAAATTTTCAATTATTTTTGAAAATTTTTCAAAACATCTCAATATCTCTTGAACTTATTCCAATTTTTTCCAAATTTATGACTGTTCAATTTTTATTTATTCATGAAAATTTGCTTTCGTTTTAAAATATTCTTAAATATTCTGTTTAAATTAATTTTTCAAAATAAAAATCATAAAATTTTTTTCCATGAATATTAAGACAATATTTATATCATCTTAAACCTTTCAAAATCCTTAAAAGCTTCAAAATTTCATTTAAAAACTTCTAAATATCTCCCAAACTTACTCGATTTTATCTAAATGAATACATTTTTATTTGATATTTACACATGAAAATTAAACATTTTCACTTACAAATAAAATTTTTTTAATTAGATCAATACAAATTAACATTGTAACGTTCAAAGTTTAAGTTTAGCAGTACGAAATTTTAACGATTCAAGGCTTTCTATTTCAAACTATTCAGTTTGAAATCTTTAAATTGCTTAATTTTATCAGATTCAGAATCGCCCTGTAAAATCAATCAATTATTGTTCAATTTCGAATACACGAACTTAATTAATTCATATTTACAGTTGATTAACTTGAAACATTTTTTGTAAAAAAATTTTAGTTTTAAAAGATATTAATTCTGTATTGTGTAAGTCTTCAAAACTGCATTTTAAAATTCTTTTATTTGAAAATGTACCCTTAAAAATGAAGGTGAAAGGTTAAAAACTTTGATGGTAAAAGAACACATTATAAATTGAATGATTTCATAATTGAAAAAGTTAACAACTCAACCTAGCATTCGAAAGAAAATTTAAATCAAACTTATTTTAAATTGCATTATATATCTTGTGAGATAAAATTTGTGATTTTATATCAATTTTCATGTTTTTCAGGTTTCATTTATTAATTTAATTTTCGCCTCGTCTCTCTTACTCTGAGGATCATAAATATGTAGGTAGAAGAAGGACAAAAGATAATAAAGTTGACCCTCTGATATGATTAAGTTAACACTGCAGAATAATCAAACTAAAATTCCTGAGATAATCAGGGTTAAACTCCAGGATCGTCAACTTCACACTCTGGGATAGTGAAGCTAACCGTCAAATTTTGACACTCCATATATGGTACGCTAGACTATCTAGCGGGTTGTCTCATAGTTAAAACTGAAATATAGTCAGTCTGACGCTCTAGATGTTTAGGCTGACTAGCCATTTTTCTCCATGCGCAGGGGCATATATGATCTGTTGTAAATATATATTAATGATTCCCGTAGCTCAGCGGTCCTCCTGGACCTATACACTTGATATCGCTGGTCCGAGACTTGAGGCATGCAATTTTTATTAATTTTTGTTCGAAATGACCTTGACCACGAATTAAGGCAAATTGACACGCATTCAATTCGTGCTGACTCATTTCGTTTCAACGAATCAGGAAGCCAAATTCGGGCGAATTTAAAAATGTTAATTCGCCACAACCCTCCCGAATTAGTTTCTTTTTACTGGGATCGTG
>JAABKJ010009879.1:0-11100 GCA_011634705.1 Andricus grossulariae
ACGCGGGGCTCTACAAGGATGGACCAACCCTTTTCCTAGCTGCTCGTGGGAACAACAATGGCACCACCAAAACACCACAAAGTTGTAGATGCGGTTCAAAACGATCGAACGCGCAGAGCACCCGACAATGGGTCGGTAAACAATACCGATAATACTTACTAAAGTAGTGATTATTTCTATTCGAATTGTTAATTGATGATCTTTTATTTGAGTTCTGGCCCCTATCCGTGGCCCGTATGACAGTTTAAAATATATTTCTGGTGTTTTTGAAAAGTCAAATCAACATTTATCGATTATAATATGTTTTAACCCCTATCCGTGCTTGAAATGCACCATATTATTGATTGAAAATTTATAAAATTTACAAAGTTCGAAAAAAAACATTTTAATTATTCATTATAATGAATTTAGATCAATTTGAAGGTATAAGGTGGGACTGATTCACATTGACTTGCTGACGAGTCCAGTGAGTCAGTCCGGGACGAAACATAAAAAAAATCTAACTTTAATTTACTTAAAACTATATATCTTTTTTGTTTTGTTTTTAAATTAATTGTAGAACACAAAACAAATAAAAATTATCGACCCCAATGCCAATAAAAAAGTCTTCTTTACACTTAGAATGAAATTAATTCTGAATGAAAATGGTCAGGGGGAGAAATGGATGAAGAAGCTGCAAGATCTGAGAGAGAAAGCTGATTGCACAGGGTAGGAAAAAAAGCTAAAAAATGACTCCTACCGAAGGAGAATCACGAAGTAGTGTTGCGAAATAGTGTCCACTTTAAAGACTGATAATGGTAAGAGAAAATGGAAGCCCAGGGAATATTCGCAAGCTTATAGAAATAAGAATAGTAATTTAAGACGATATGTAGAAAATAGAGAGGTAGTATAAAGCTTGTTTGTAAGAATATATCTATCAGTTATGTAAAGACTCTCAGACCCGTAAAACGGAGAGAGTATACACAAAATAAAGAAGAGTAATAATTACAAAATGTCTCATTTCCTCTCTTTGTTTATATATATATAAAAAAAGTAGAAAATTTTGTACATGAAAAAATCTAATCCATAGGCGCTTGTATGCAACTATTTCTGATCACTTCTAAAAAAAAAATTGAAAATCGGTTAAGGATTGTAGGCTGTAGGTGATTTTGAAGAGTAAATTCCAGATTCAGCCTACTGTGCGGCGCTTGAAGTAAATGCATTTAGTTCATCCCTAAAATTAATTTAATTGTTTATTCATTCACCTGAGTTGTCCCATTAAAACATGTATTAATATTAAAACTTACTTCCAGGTGACTGAATGATTTTTCATCTAGTGGGTACCTGGGTGCTCCTCGCGACCAACCGCATTTCAGGCGTATTTTTTCATGGTGAACAAAAATGTTGGTAATGTATAAATATGGAAATAGCTTCTCGGTTAGTTGAATCGCGAGGATCCGGAAGATCAGGTCGAGAAAAATTTTTTTTTCAACTAATTAGCAGAAATGTGAGGTAGTGGGCACCTGGGTACCCGGGTGCGCACATAAGGGTTAAAAATTTATCTTTGAAAAATCCAAGCAGTTCAAAAATGTTTTTAAAATATTTCTTCGAAACTGCGTCTTATTACGAATAATTTTTAAGAAACACCTTAATATCATTAAGATCGCCAAAGTTATGAAAGTTCGAAAAAGGACCAAAATGTTCAATTTTGAATGTCTCCTAAGTTTTTTGGGTTTTGTACACATCATGTTCGGTTTTTTCTTTCAACTCCTAAGAGAACGGATACTATAATTTTGAGCTAAATTACTAACAATAGCTGAGATTCTTTAGATAATTTGACCTGGAATTGCTCACAAACAAAGTTAAATTTACAAGATTGTTTCGTTCGTAGTGCATAATGGAAAGATTGTTTGCATTTAGTTCATTATAATGAGTATGAAACAAATATTTTAAACCCTTGTGCTTAAACACCTTTATGTACAAAAAATTAAATTTACAAGATTGTTTCGTTCGTAGTGTATAATAAAAATACTGTTTACGTTTAGTTTATTTTAATAAGTATAAACCAAATATGTTAAATCTTCGTGCTTAAAAAGCTTCATGTTCAAACCAAAGTTAAATATAAAAGAGTGTTTTGTTCGTAAGTGTATAATGAAAAGACTGTTGGCGTTTAGTGCTACTGTATCTTATCATTCATCAAAATAAATCCTTTGAAAATCTAGGGCACCGTGAAGATAGTATACATTTTTTTAAATATAATTAAAACTTGTACATACCAACGATAAAAGACAAATTTTGCACCTCTTGCATATTTCGAGAGGTGGAAAAGTTGTCCTTTATTGTTGCAATCACAAGTTCTAATAACACTTAAATAAACATTTTGTATTTTCACGGTGTCCCTCATTTTTATAGGAAATTATTATATTCTTATGTAATTTATTATATAAAAGCCTATTAAAGGTATATTGTATACTAAGATAATATAATTTACTACGCAAGACTGTTTTACTATTAAAAATTATGAAAAGTAGGATAAATAAATTGTAATCGATTAAATTCAATTCAATTGATTAAAATATCGGGCTTATTATGAATTTGACATTCGAATATTACTAGATATTTTAAGAAAATTTAGTCTATTTTAATTAACTTTCTCTACTTTTTTAATGATTTTTAATAATAATCAACAAGGACAGACATTTAAGTGCGTTGAAACCAGGATCTGCAACCTCAAAATTGAATTTCCTCATTTCACTCTATAAATACTAGAATTACATTTTTTTACATGATTAGGGTCTATTCCTGTTTTGAATCAAATCTGTGTTTGGAGTGAAAAATTGGCTAATTTTAATAATTTTGGTGTGAAACTTTTTTTTTAATCTAACCAGAGAATGAAAAAAACCTTTTGCACAAAAAACTATTGAAATCAGGCAATTTTTCAATCTCAATACAGATTTGATTCAAAACAGGAATAGATCCTGATTATCCAAAAAAGACGTAATTCTAGTATTTGTAAAGTTAAATGAGGCGAATCAATTTTAAGGCTGGGTTCTCGTTTTAAAGCCCTTAAATATAAAAGTTACAATTTTCTATATTTTTGCTATGTAACTTCAAGGTTATACGCGTGCATTAAAATCAATATATTTCACGGTTTATTACGTTAATACGCTTTATCAATCTTATAATATTGTTCACTACTGTGTTAGATAATGCTTAAGAAAATAATATGTAACAGTATATAACAGTATAATAATGCTCGTCTTAGGTTAGTCCAAAAAGTCGACTTGCGATTTTTGGTAATCGATTCCCCTAATTTGTTCATTTTTAGGAAAAAGAAATTTCCAATTTTTTTTCAAATCTTTCAACTTTCACCTGTGCCGCTCGGTTTTTGAAATTACCATGAGCTTTTAAATGGGGAAAAGCTCGGTTTTCGAAGAAATTGAGAAAAGAAGTACTTGTCATTAACTTTCTATAAATTAAAGTTTAGTCTCCTCTTAATAAATGTTCTAAAATTAATTCCCACTCAATAGATTTTAATTTTGACGCCCCCAACACCCTTGTTTGGGCCCGAAAAATCCCTCAAAACATGTAAAATAACAGTTTTATGTCAAATTAATGCTAAAGATGGTATTTTTTTTTATTTTTTCACCATAAATTATGTTTATTCGATAGGTGAGAAGTTTCCAAGTATTTTTTAACTTATTTTAATTTGTTCAAAGAATTAGTATTTGTTTAAAAAACATTTTTTCCAGTATATCTTGAAAATTTATTATTTTTCGGAGTAAATTAAATACTTGATAAATGTTAAGAATACTATTTTTTTCTTAACATATTTTCCAATCGTTTGAACGATTTCTATTTGTATCATTTTTTTCCACCAAATCGTGAATTGCATCGTGCAATTGTTTAGGCAATTATTTTGTGGTTTATACCATTTTTCTCATTCTGTTAATCGTAAAAAGTTATTATTTCTGCAACTAATGTCACAGGTTATGAATTGTAAGAGTGATATTTTTTGCAAAAAAGACAGTTTGCTATTATTTAAACAATTAATATCACTTGCTCCTTTTCATAGGAAAGATAGTGAAAATTCTAGTCTTAGTTTCTTCGAATCTCTTACAATGTGTCGTTTTTTATTACAGTATTTTCTTTTATCAACCAAATCGATTTGATAAAATAACTATACATAACGTGATTGAAAAAAATTATTAAAAAGTTAGGTTATAAGTTCTGAAAGAAGAAAATACTGAATAATAAGCGACATATTGTAAGGGATTCAAGGAAGCTAGAATTTTCTCCAACTTTACTATGAAATGGCGCAAGTGACCGATTTATTAATTATTTAAATAATTCCAAATTAACTGAGTTATTGATTCCAGAAAGTAGTCACATTTCAAAGTTCACAGGGAAAAAATTGTTCAAATAATTACCGAATGTCGTTAAAAAACTATTTTTCTTAACATTCGTCAACTGTACCATTATAATATTAATATTATTATTATTATTATACCATTAGGCCATTTCCCTTTCTGGGTAGGCGTGACTAGCTTGGTTGGAAAGTAGTATTGTTGGGAAGGAGGTATAGATTTTATAGATTGATCTAAAATTTTCGTGTTATTTACTTAAGTAACACGTTCGTTCGCAATACTGCTCCGACCCAGGTTGCTGATCAATCTCTCTAGCAATCACCCCAAGTGAGGAGCCTCACAAATTTGTTATGTGTGGTTCCTCACTTGGGTCCATTAGTATCCAAGGTCTCTGTTTCAGGCGTCATTCACTCTACTCACATTCTTTTTATAAATTATTTTTATAATATACCGGGGAAATATTGTTTAAAGTTTGAACAAATGAAAATTGTTTAAGTAATTAACACATTTTAAACAAAAAATATTATTCTTAAAATTCATCAGCTGTATCATTTATTCCGAAAAAAAAAACTTTTCTCGATATACAGGTGAAAAAAATCGTTTTAACAAACAATAATTTGTTAACAATCTAAAATTAGTTAGAAAATACTTGGAAACTTGTCATTAATCGAAATCTCTTTTTCCCCAAAACGTACAAATTGAGGGGGCTGGGGTCGATAAACAAAAACCGAAAGGCGAATTTTTACAGGTATAAATTTGAACCAACCTAACTCGGCTATATATTATGGATCTAAGCGTGTATGAAACACTGTTTATACAAATAAAATGTTTTTATGTGCAATTATTCCTGTTTTCATTTAATAATCATATTTAGAACAATATATTTTTAAAACCTCCATGAATTTTAAAGCGTGCGATCTTCATACGTGCGAGCGATATGCGTTGCAATTAAGGACGCATGCGTGAAAAGAAATTTAGAACAGCGTTTGCGTTCGGTGCAGTAGGGCAACACAGCCACTATTGTAACGCGACAGCAGCATACATTTCTATGCTCGGAATGAAAAAGAGAGACCTTTTTAAAATCGAAAGTTTTAACGAAATTAGAGTCTTCTTGTATATCTATAGTTATAAATAAGTAGATTCACGCGTGGCCGCGCACGTGTATCGAATGGGTCGATAAAGTAGAATGTAACTTTGACGACATAAAAATTAAAATTCTGTAAGAGGTTTGTAAACTTCAGGAAATAAATTATTTTCATATCTAAGATTAACAGTATTTGATACTTTACTGATAAAAAAGTTTTCAACTATTTTTCTACGAGTTATATTTTTCTCCAATAATAGAATTTCAAAATCATCCAAATTAAAGTTATGACCATTATGAATATAATGTTTAGTAAGGGCAGTATGAGCAGTTTTATCAGGACGGTAAATAGAATATCTATGCTCGCGACCACGGGTTTTTATAGGTCTGCCAGTCTCACCTACATAAGAAAAGGGTCAAACAGCGCAATTGTATTTATAAACAACTCCAGACATTTTGTTTTTAAGAAGTGTATGTTTGAGGTTGTTAAAATTTTTTGAGAAGCTATTAGTGGGTTTGTATATGATCTTGATTTTTTGCTTCCTTAGAACTTATTCAATTTTTTCCGATAAACCTTTTATGTATGGACAAACTGTGAAAACAACATAAGGTACTTCTGTATTTTTATTAGATTTAGAAGTAAGTTCAGTATTATATAATTGGGATGTTTCTTTCTTCTGACAGCTGTTCATTAAGTGAGTTGGAAAACCATTACCCTTTAAGGTATCTCTGATTAAATTTATGTTTTTGATTCTAACTTCTGGATCTGAAATTCTAAGAATTCTGTAAAATAAACCCGTGACTAAACAAATTCGATGGGAATTAGAATAAAAAGAGTTAAAATTTAGATAAGGACCAGACCAAGTTTTCTTTTGATACCAATAAATTATTACAAAACTTTCACACATAATAAAAATAGTGTATAAAAAACTAATTTTTGAATTTTCTTCAACTTCTATGGTGAATTTAATATACGGATGGTAAGAATTAAATTTTTCAAAGAGAATGGAAGTGAAAAAGGGAGATTTTTGAGACAGAGAGATTCGAGTTTCTCCATATCTAAATTGGCAGATGCATGTGAGAGGGAAGAAACTGTAGCTGAGCCACTTTTTTGTTTATAAGTGGAACCTCAAATTTGAAAAAGGTGGAATTTAAACATAGTTCAATACAATCTAAAAAGTAATGAAGTGGAATGTCAGTAAATTCAGAAATCTCAGACAATCTTGAAGTCACACAGTGTAGAACATCAGGTGTAGGAATGTTATTAAACATGGAAGCTACATCGAAAGAAACTAAGATGTAATCACAAAGTATACGACATAACCTAATTTTTTGTACAAAGGATAAGCTATCTGTGACGTGTGAATTGTTTTTTCGAATGACATTATTTAAAATTTTGGACAAGAAGGCAGATAATTTGTATAAAGTGCCGTTAATGGTGAAAACAATTAGTCTTAAGGGAGTATCAGGTTTATGAATTTTAGGAAGGCCGTAGGCCCTTGTAGTGATGGCTGAGTAAGTTCTGAGTTCTTTTGCTTGGTAAGAAGAAATGAAATTATTACATTCTGAATCAGAGATCAAATTATTATTAGGAATTTTCACTTCAACTTCTAGCTAACTTCACTTCGTTGAGTGCTGAGGGGAAAAAAATTGACCAAATGCATGGGATTCAGTCATTTTTGCCCTATTTTGCTATTATCTTTGTAAAAAATAATTTTTTCTATATAAGTGTATTTGAAAAAAAGTTTGTATTTTGCAAGATCTATTTCATGAAATAATAAAATGATAATAATTCTTATTCAGCATAAAGATATTACAAAAATAAAGTTGTGTCCCATGCATTTAATTCATTGTTTTCCCCTTAGCATTCATCGAACTGAAGTTAGCTGGTAGTTGAAGTGAAAATGCCTAATTCTTATATTGTAGACTAGCAGTGTATTGAAATTGGAATAAGGAATAAAGTTTTTCATCGTAGGATATCTTGCACCAGGTATGTTTGTTTTTTCTTTTTTCCTTATTTACCTTTCGCTTTCTTTGCTGTTATTAATATTTATTGCTTGTGATATAGATTTCAAAGTGAGGGCCTCCTTTTATGAGACAACCCTTTTCTTTCTTTTACTTGAAACAAAATTAAATTTTTCATTCATTTTCATTTCATCTGTTTTATAAATAGCTGTACATTATATGTATGTTTTTTACAGACTTAATAAATGTTTTTTGACTGATGAGAGTCCAAAACAATGACCTAGACGTTTCGAAAAGAATTATCGAATATTTTATTTTGACCTTTATTTCCATGACTTGCTTCGCTATTTAATACAAAAAAAGACGTCGAGAATTAACGTACAACATCATTGTATATATTTTTATTACTATAAAAATTGTATTAAGCCGAATTCATACAAAAATTCCTGCTGTTACTGATGTCGAAGGATGAACTAAAGAAGGAATTGGAGTAAGGGCTCCTGTTATTTAACTATTCACTGTATGTCTTCTCTACACGCGATTCATCAGGACATATGTAAATTCAAAATACACTTCAAATTTTGTTTTCAGTAATTTAAAGGAAATTACACTTAAGTACATTTAATTCATATCTAAAATATGTTTTCGAGTTCATATGGAGCAATTTATTTCAACTGAAGCTAAATTTTCCTGTATGATAAAATAAACAATGTTTCTATTTTAATATAGACATATAAAATCACTAATTAATATGCTTAACCTATCCTTTCGTGGGATTAATAAGGAATATGTAAGCTCGAATGCAAGCGCTAATGTGGTGACATTTTATCACGTATCGCACGAGCTGTAATCGCCATGTGAACTAAATAATGATCTGTTATCAGCAGTTGATCGAAAGATCATCACGTATTCAAGCCTAAGAGTTTTACACTTGCTACACCTACGCACTAGGCATTATGCGACGTGCAACAGGTATTCTCGGTATCACTCAGAAAAAAAGGAAGGTAATTGCTTCTGATAATTTGTTTAAAATTGAATACCTTTTCAGAAAGCAATAAGCAAGCTACTAAGCAGTATGCACTATGGAAGAATTCGCTGTTCGTGAGCCTATAGTTGAGGGGTTGAATTTTGAAAATTTAAAAAAAAATTTTGGATGGATAAAACCAGAATCGTTGTTCAAAAGTGGCTGGTAAACGAAAATTATGGTACTTATGAAAATTAGACTTAACCAATACCTAGAAACGATGGTAAAATGCAAAGGGCAGACAGGTAGATAATGAAACATTGACATACATGACAAATTGTAACAGTTGGTCATGGAATATAGGATAAATCATAATTAAATGAAAAGTTGAGAAAGGGTTGTCAGAAGCATATCATTCCCTGATGCCCGCTCAGGACGGCTCAGGAGGACCCCTTACAGTTCCTAAAACAGCGACGGCGGCGAGACCTTTCTATAATATAGAGAAATAATGACTTAACGATAATATTCAGCAATATATACATTTAAACATATGAAAGGAAATAAAACAATTTCAATTCTTAACTAAGGAAAAAGTAATGTAATCAAGGGTAAATAAAATTTTGGAGTCATAAAAGAAATAATATTTCCAGATTCTTATAATATTCGTCTCTAAAAATTAGAGATTCATTGATTTTGAAACTATGTCATCTACAAATGTAACAAAAGATTCTTATATTGTCAAAATATGGGCATTCAAAATGTTGTTGATATACGTTATTATAATTCCAGCAACAAATTTTCGCATTTTTTATCAAATTTACTGATTCAGAGTTAAAATTATTAGATTTTCCAATTCAAAGTTTAGGGAGGCATGGGATTTTTGGAATTGATACTTGAAAGTCGTTATAATCAGGAGATGTTCTCTTAGTGCAGAAAGAGGCAGGAAAAGTACGTGAAACATTATCAGATTTAGTACCAAGGTTAGCAGAGTTAGTTGAAGGGGCCAAAACATTAGCAGAACTAGAAGAAGGGGAAGAAATGTTCGATTTATTCGAAGAAAGAGTAACAAAACTTGATTTTGGTGACAAATTGAGTTCAGTAGAGGAAGGGCGTCCATAAGTTGATTATGTTAACCCCCTTTTACCTCGGTTATCATACTTTTTCTAGCTTTCTTCTGAAATAACAAATAAAATGTGTGAGTTTCAAAAGTGTTCTCGGGTTGAAAACAAGAGCCAAAGTAAGCTATAAAAAACTGTTTTCCCCCGATTGCACTAAAAGGGCTATATTCCTTACGTGCTACGTGAACGCAAAACCGCCAATTTTTAATTAGCAACGAGTAACGAGTGCGCATCCGTATATAACTGCATGCACACTCTTTGTAGATTTTAACGAAATCATGAAAAAAGTAACAGGAGGCAACGAGGAAGCCGATTTTCACATCGTGTGATTGCTAGCCGAAAATACTTTTTTCCATATAATTTAAGAATAGAAATCCATGAACACAAAATAATTTTTTTCCTTTTCAGTTCAACCAAAATGATGTACAAATGCGAAAGGAGAACAAAATTCGCTTTGAGTAAAAATAGTGATTACTGACTCCTCCCCTCCTTCAACTCAAAAATGTATATGTCAAACGAGAGGTATGTTCCGCTTATGTGAATGTTCACGAAAAGCAATATGCAATACTTCCAAAAGAACAGATTTATACAACTGCAAGAACTGACTGCTCTGTTGCAAAGGCTGATTACCGAAAAAATAGTTTAATTAGATGATTCTATTTGCAAGGATTGCTTTTCACATCTGACGTCAAGATTTGATGTACCCTAAAATATTACAGTACAAGATGATATTAACACAGTTGTGAATCCGGAACGAAAACTCGACCGTTCCGGACCCGGATCCTATTCTTTTCAGGAACGGTTCCAGACTAGTTTCGAAAGCATTCCCGGTACAGAGCGAAACCACTACTCGTTCCTAGCCGGAACAAAACCGGAACCAGAGTCTTGTTCCAGAACGAATGTTGTGGTCAAATTTTAAAATGAAAAAAAGCGATTCAATTTGGGAAAAATGCAATAAATCTGTGCGCATCCACGAAAGTCGGTACTAACGGATTTTTCGAGATGCAGCATATGAATTTGGGATTGATATTAACAAATTTAAAACAACGATACCAATATCAAAAAACTTCAATAAATTCGTGGATTTTCATCAATGTCGGTAATAAGGAGTTTTCCAGTCGGAGAAATTGAATTTACGGTGGAAACAAAAAATTTCATTACATTTTTTAATTTCCATAAAAGTCAGTACAAGGTGGTTCATAACATATGGGGGCTGTTTCCGGGGCACAGGACACGAATTTGGAGTCGAAATTAAAAAATTTGACTCAAATTTTGAAAATTTTGATTAATTTTGTAGATTGCCTTGAAAGTCAGCACGAGGGGGGTTTTCGGGCACAGAATACGAATTCGGGGTCGAAATTGAAAAATTCCAAAAGTTGACTTGAATTTCGACTTCCATTTCGCATTTTCCTAACAGTCAGTACGCGGGGGTTTTAAGGGGCATAGAACACAAATTTGGGGTCGAAACTCAAAAATTGTACTAAGAAGTGGTTTAGCGAGTTCCATTGTGGTCGTGCCAGCACTTACCAGACGCCAAACGTTCAGCTCGCCCAAAAGAGGTCATCACGCCAGAAATCGTCGATAAAATCCATGGAATGATATTGGACGATAGGAGAATGAAAG